>OMNZ01029371.1:3817-14026 GCA_900303255.1 Lesueurigobius sanzi
TAGTGCAGGACTGTGTTAGTGTGTGGGGCCCTGCCCACTGAGCCCCCTCCGCTGATTAGCCCCTGGCCTGCAGCGCTGTTCTGTGCCTGCTGCCTGACGGGACTGTGACACTGGACTTTAGGCTGCACAAAGTTCACAAACTTCACTCAAAAGTCCGGTGAGGACATGCAAGCTTGTTTTATGTTGGATGCACAACATTTACAACAGCTGTGGAAGAAAAGGAAATGACTTTACGTATTTCTGTGCAGCAATTTCACGTGACGCATCCCATTCTTTGTTGAAGCTTGTCATTTGTATTATCTTAATTTGAATGTATTTCTGTCAATATTGGGCCAACCTCCATGAAAAAAGAGTAATCAGAAACTTGAGAAGCACATAAACTGTTAGGGCACTCTGCGTGTTATGGTTGCTTGTCCTGCGTCTGGCTTTGTCTTTGCACAAGCTCCTTCTTCACACGTCGTGTCGGGAGGGAGAGGGAGAGCGAGTGAGGGGAGAGAGAGAGGAGAGAGATGAAGACTCACTCAGGTGTCTTAAGAGGGAGGTGAAACAGCGTCTGCGGGGCAACGATTGAGTTTTGGAGATAGATTCTTAATAACTTTTCAATCCATGGAAATATCTGAGCCGCAGTGTATCAAATGGATCCACCAGGCAAAGAGCCGCAATCTCATTGGCCAAGAGCCGCGTGTTCGCCAACGCTGCACTAGAGGATTTTTAGCCAGATTTTTACTCTTAGGAGGCGTGGCTCAATAAAAACTTCCTCTCATGGCATGATCTGTGGTGGGACTCCTCATGTGCATGTATGTGTGTCCTCATGTGTGTGTGGTCTGTGCACAGATTTTAAGTCTCAAAATATTTATAATCCTGTAGTGTGTGGCCACATATTTGAAAACATATTTTTAAGGTGTGTCCATTTATTCCATGGCTTCCTCTTAAGCTTTCAAGGTAAAAAAACATGTTGCAAATGCCTCATAAAACATTAAAATATGTATAACTAACCAGTGACCACTGAAAACAAGGTTATGTTTGGAGCTACACTTACTGGAAAATAATGAATTAAACCATTCTGATCTCTGCACCATTGTGGGACATAACTCAATGTCAATTATAAAGAAGTTGCTGATTTTAAACGACTACAAAACAACTTTTTGTTTTGTTGTGAACAAAGAAATGAATGTGATGCTTTGTCGTTAGTCGGCACTATCCAAACACATGAACAGTGATGCTTTAGTATTCCTCCTCCACTTCACAAATATTAGATTCACACCACTATATAATAAGTAATAATAACTGTATAGTGTCTGATCTAATCAGTTGTTGACATAATAAAAGATATGAAGACATCTCAAGGGAACAATCATCTATTGTTTTGCACTGTATAAAGGCATTTTAATTAGTGTCAAAGCACAAGACCTTTTTAAATTAATTTTGCAGGGACGCGTCAGGGACAGGAGCGGTGTGAAGATGACAGGTCTGGGATGAGAGTACGGCGCGATTACGCAGTGAGTGGCAAAGTAGTAAATGCCGGTGATTTCCAAAGAGCCGCTTTATCCGTCCATTCAATCAATAAATACACCAGAGATCAGCCTCTCGTTCAGGGGGAGAGTGTGGAGGAATATCACATAATAGATGCATCAAATGAACTGACTTGCATTATGGGAACAGCTATACTGGTCTAACCCCTCCCAGTAGTCAGTACATCATATGTTTCAGTCAATTACATTTTTATTATTAGCATTCAAGCAAACAAATACCAGGGGAATGCAGATTAAGAGGCAAGGATGGTTCCTACTTGGCCTTGTTCACACACTTTATCTAGAAAGCGCTGTGTTTGTTATTAGATTCTCCGTGTTGGCCAAGATGAAATAATCCCTCTTGACTTTTGTTTCATCTGTGAATGAGATCATATTCCCCAAGGTTCTGAAATCACAGTTTCACAGCTGTTCAGTCAAGTGATCGAACTCGAGAGTTTGTTTCTCTAAAAGATATTTGAGTGATGCGTCAGCAGGCTCGGATTTGGTGTTAAATATTAAGTGATGGTGCCCTTGAGACGAATGAGAGCAACTTGAATGGTTTTATGACAGCTGTAAAGTGTGGAGTGATTTTCAGATGGAATATTTATGAGTGAGGCTTAATGCATAGTTTCAACTAAATGGTGTAAATAGAGTTTACTTAAGGGGAGACACTTTTCTCTCTTAACACCTGGAAACAAGTAAATGACCCAAACTTTACAATAAGGAGTGCAATTATTGAACTCATTCAACGTTTCTCCATAGAACTATATGGGAAATTGTAACTTCAATGACCTTTTTCTCAAAATGCAACTTTCTCACACTGTGGCGACATCATCTCCACTTCGGTAGCTCCAGACTTGAAACTATTTAATTCCTAGTCTGATTTATTGAGTTTTGAACGCCAAAAAAACAACTAAAAAAACTATACAATACTGTATATCCAAAATCCCCTCTGAACTAATCATTGTAACATACAGATCAACAAAATAAAAGTATACATTTAAAGCAGCCTCTATACATTATTTAGATTCCATCGCCAAAAATAGTCAATTTTGGCCATTTTATTCATAAAACTCCCCATTTTTAAAAATATGAAATGACAGAAAACTTGCAATACTTTTCTCATATTATAGTCAGTAACACAGCAAAAATAGCTTCTGCCCCAACTCATTTCCAGCTCTCAAACGACATCCGATATCTCCATATTGGTCATGTGAAATCAATTAAATGGGTATGTGTACAACTTGACGACAAAGTGAAGCAGGCTGGACTGCCATAGAATTACATTCAGATTTAGACCCATTTCCACAGTACTAGCAATAAATAGAAAAGGGCTATATTTACGTTTGCAATACAGGACTATGGCGGCATTAGAATATCTACCACCAGAAAATAAAATCGGTGACCCAAGTTAAAAGTTTAATAAAAGGGGGGACAAAAGCAAAACTCAATATTTTCCATTTTCAGATTTTGGGCTTGTTTATAGTCATATCATATAGTCATAACATATACTTTCACCTGGAAACAGATACAGTATATGACCTAATCTTTACAAAAAGAGTGTAATTAATGCACTGATTCAACAGTTCTCCATAGAACTATATGGGACATTGTAAATTCAATGCCCATTTTCTCAAAATGCATTATTCTCACTTCTCCACTTTCGCTCCTACAGAAACCAAACTCCCCTAGTCTTGTGCTTGACAATATTTTGAATGTTTGTTCAGAGGGATTTTTCAATTTTATTCCAAGCCTGATTTATTGAGTTTTTCACCTCAAAACACAAGGCAATTTTTTTTTTTTTTGGTAGATTTATTCACTAATAACTATTATTCAAAACCTAAGCAAGATATCCACAATCCCCTCTGAAAAAGTCATTTATTTTCTGATTTATCAACAAAATAAAACCATACATTTAACCTGTTAAAGGGCACCCATGCAACGTGGAAACACCATGTCTATTGGTAGCGCCCTGTGAACAGCATAGCATGCAGCCTTATAGTCTTCCTACCGATCAAAAGGTCTGTCCTTTTCCCATCTTTTCAACTATACGCAAGTCAATTTGTGCCACACCAACACAGTGCAATGGCCACAAGCTTTTATCGAGCCTTAAAACAAATAAACTAAATAACTTTACCTACGATTTATGTCTTGTTATGGTCAAAAACAGCACACAGCCTTCAGCGTCTCATTCTGTCCATATCTGCCCTGTTGGATGGATAACTCTGAATGTGTGGACTGTAAGGCACTGGGTTATATTTTTGCAATTATCATCCTGAAATGTCGGTCAGAACACCACTAGAGCCAGGATGAATATTCAGGTGGAACTTATGGGGAAGACTTAGGTTGACTAAACCCCACTGGAGACAATGAAGAGGGCACCAGGCTTTCAACTTCTTGTACTGAACATCAGCAGCCAGACGGACGGTAAGTGGCTACACCTGGCTCTATCCATCATAGTTTTCGTTGTTGAAAACATAGGTAATTTTGGCCATTTGTACACTTAAAATGCCTTATTTTTAATATGAAAACATAAAATGACAGAAGACGTTTTTTTCTCATATTTATATCAGTATTCCCTATTCAGATGCAGAGTCTTGCCGTAAAGCTGCTTTACCCGATTCCTCTTGATTTCCAACAGTGTCAGGAAGCTGAAGTGAATCAGTCCCAACTCATTTCTAGCTCTCATAAATACTTCTGAGCACCCTGATTTGAAAAAAAATATACAATTACAAAATCCCAGCACATCCACACATTTTTCCGGGCTCAACATCGATTAAAATGTCTTATAATAGAAAGCAGACAGCAAGCAGCAGTTGGAATTTGTCGAGGTATAAAAGAATCTTCCTCGACTTCTCGTAAACAGTTAAAAAGGTGCATAATACTTCCTTCCGCACGCATTTCATTAGAATCCCCCCTATTACAATCACTACTCTGTTACATACATCACTCCAGCCAAATGTGTACACTTGGCCCGTGGTTCCCCCGCCCGCCCCCCCCCGTCTTCCCCGGCTGCGATAATTACACACATCAATAGCGCAATGTTGTGGAGAGCGTTGCTATTTTCCTCTTTGTCGTGCTCCAGTGTTTATGTAAAAGGAGCTCGGCCTTTTTCCGGTTATTGTGTGCGAGCGGCGGGGAGCGCGGGGGGAACGGAGGACGGGGGCTTGCGGCCTCAGTTTGACACAGCGGAGTGAATAAAGTGTCCGGGGCAAAACAACGACAGGCAATTTGTCATATGGGGAAGTGTTGAACTAATATGAAACATCAGTCGGTGTATGGGAGAAATCAGCTCGAACTGCAATGTGGACGTCACTAGAGGCATGTTTACATTTTTTCTTGTGTGTGTGGGCGGACGGAGGGCATAACCGACTGATCTTTCCACGTCGATCGTGAGAAATTTACCGGATGGTGCGTGCTCTGACGACTCTGACGCAATGAGGTAAGCGGGGAGAGAGGGGAAGGATGACAAGAAACTACTAGAAACACAGCAGTGAGAAAGACGGAGACAAAAAGGGGAGATGAGGGAAGGAGACGACGCTACTGGGGACTGTGGGATAATCCAGAGAATTCAGGTCAAATGCTTCTTTAGGCAAAGTCCCCCTCAATAGCAGAAAAGGGGGTGGGAGGAAAGAGCGCTGCACTGCTTAACAACACCAAAACTCTCAGAGGGAGAACAAGGAAAAGTGAATCTGCCAAGAAATTCAACAGATGAAAATCAACTCCCAGATGGGAAAAATGGTTTTAATTGCTGCAAAAGTCACATTTCTGTTACCGAGCTCTGAATGTGCAAGAAAAACCCGACAGTACTTAAAAGGTACACAGCGTAACATTTTGAATTATACTGTTGCCAGCAATCCAAAACATCCTCCTAATGACTAGCTAGAAAATGCTATTTTTTGCAGTGGCCAATCCAAGAACGGATTTTGGATGAGGACCTAACCTTTCTAAGTATCATATGTGACTGGCTTTAGTCAACACCTCCATGGGGATGAGCTGGAGATGTCCCTGCTCCCAGTAAAGTTACAATATCTGGAATGAAACAAATGCTTGTATTTTAGTCTACGGTGAAATGTTACGCAGTGTACCTTTAAAGCTAGTGCAACCACATGATTGTCTTGCAGTATTGCCAAGAGCCTGGTAAATAAAACTGGCCAGGCTCATCTATTGTATCCAGTAACAAAGTGTAAGGGGTATTATGTGTTCCTAACATTACGCAGCTCTATAGGAAACACTGGGTCCTGACCTAAGAGAGGAAAGAGTAAGGACAGGAAGTTAGACGGGGCCAACCAAAATAGAGAAAAATAGGAAGGAAGGAGGAATGAGGCCTTGAGCTGAAGGAGAGAGGAGTGACCTCAATGCACGTCAGCCTGCTTCCTCTTTCCAGTAACACTTTTTAATCACGGATACGTTTCAATACATCATAAAAAAGTGTCTAGGCACAACTATGAGCATCTTCAGGGAACCTTAGAGGGAGGGACATACTGTATTAAAGCTCCAGTGCCCGACTTCTTTCTTGCAGTAGACATTTGTTTGCCTCGACACAGCAAACTATAACAGCAGCAGCTTTTGAAAGAATCATACAGACTAGCATCTAATTAAAGAAAATGATTGTGAACCCTGAAGGAAGAGCGTTTCCTGCTTTGGTTTCATGTCTGACAGAGCTGGCCAGGCGAATCAGGATTTGTGGAGGGCTTATAAGAGCTACAAACCAATTGGGACCACGGCTAACTGTTTAAGCCGCACAATAACTCCCTTCTTTCACGCATCTCTCACAACGCACAAGATGGATATCATGAGGCGCTGAACTCGCAGACCCCACAACAGTTCAAGTGACGTTCTTTCCATTTTTGAGAAACAGAACAAACAACAGTTCTGTTTCTGTGCGTGTCATAACCACCAATAACAGTAATATTCAACATCATGGCCGTGTTAAGCCTGGGTGGGGCTCGGGGTCTGTCCACCCGGCCCCACGCTTCGATAACAGCAGCACCACAGTGTCGCTCCCAATTCTTAATCTGCGTTAATCCCTGCTCCAACCACCATCATCTCCATGTTTCTGGGTTTCCTCTGGCATCTTTCCCCTCCAGTGCACCACCACCAGCTCCATGCCTATAACAATGCATCCGTTTACCATTTCCGCAATTAATCGGTGGCTTCCATTTGCATCACATTTTACAAAGGGCCGAGCTGCCACCACACAAGATGAAGTTAGACCGTAGCAACATCTATTACCAGGATTATTTCTTAATGAATCTGTTTATATCAGACTGTACAAGTCTAGTATATAGTAACAGTATTATATTAAGGATGTGGGACACCCTAGGCTGTGTTTTTTGGGTCTGTAACATTCTTTGAGATAACTCCTGTTGTGACATCGGGCGCTACAAAAACTGATTGATTGATAGATATTAGGTGCATTTCGTTAACCCTGTAAAGCCCAAACCATGACATTATTGCTGAGAAATTCAATTCTTAGCGTTTATTGAACCTGCTGACAAATAGAAACAAACATTATGTAACATTAATTTGCTTATAATAGTTTTAATTTGTATCATCTTGGTTACATTGGGCATTTGTGTGTTTGAATGCTTGTAACACACAAAATAAATTTAACACACCAATATAAAATACATTTTTAAAATTAAATAATTTAACACGTTCAAAGTATAGTTACACAAAATTAAAACTGTCAATTTTCGAAGCGTAAAAAACGGGCACTATATTTTTAGGCGGAATTTCAACTTGGTAAAGGACAAATGCTGGTAATGATGAACAATCCATTAAAAAAAAACAACAACAACATTTAATCACAGACATAGGCCCTGCTTTATCCAACTTGTGACTTCCTCTCTGTGTGCTCTGTCAACACACATGGGGCTAATAAAAAGTGCTGCTGACAGTTATTGTCTGAAATGGAGAAGCTTGGGCGGCCTTTGACAAACAGGAGAAAATATAGACAAACGGCCAATGGGTCTGCACTCTGCACTGAGCAATTACCGAGTGGCCGGTGCCGTGAGGGCTTTTATTGACAGCAGCCTGAGTCATAGCCAGACTCACAAAAATAGCAATATATGGACGTTCAAAAGTGAGATATCTTCAACCACAGACTTGGGCTTGAGTGGGTCCTGGTATAGCCCTGGTCTCAGGGTTTCTGCAGTCTGGGACAAGTCAAATATAAGGCTTTTTAAGACCACCATAAATGGAAATGAACACCCATTTAATACTGTATTTTGCAATGCTGGGTATTTTCCAGAGGGTTTCTTAGATACAAGATATACTTTCGTCATTAATAAAGATTTTGAATTATCTAATTGGTTGCATTCACATTGAGGTGGAGGGCAGCTGAAAACATGCAGTTTGAAGTAGATGTCCTGTTGTACGCTATGGGGAAAGAGTCAGAATCGATCTTTAGCACCTTTACATTTCCGGATGATGTTCAGGACTATTATGAAGAGGTTTTGAAAAAGTTTGATGACTATTTTGTACCAAAGCGGAATACTATACATCTCCGTCTACTCTCAACAACACTAGCAGCATTCGTCAAAAAAATACACAATACATACATACACAAATCCGTAAACTCTCGTCTGACCTCCTCTGTACAAGTGTAGATACAAGACAAGATAGTTATAGTTCAATGATAGACCTATTCAGACCTACATTATATTCTTAATTTGGGCACAAGATCAATATTTGATTGGTCTAAAAAAGTCCTGATCAGTGTACCTCTAATTGTAACTGTTGAAATGCAGATTCCTAGTCTTAGTTTATTGCCAATTTCTCTGTGATTCCTGGGTCAATCCACGTGAAATAAAAACAGTCACAACGTTCAAAGTCTTCTCTGTCGGCACATATGAACTAAGGACTAATTATTTTCTCATAAAGGTGTCCAAAAGTGGTGACAATATTCAAAAGCATGTGCATGATGCTGGCCAGTAGAAAGGACTTTCAGCCATAAGAATAATATGGCCGGTTTGTGAATGCAGTCACTATCAAATTATGATCAGGGGAAAAACGATTGGACATTTTCTTTATGGAAATGTCTTTCAAAAACGGCTTCTCTCCCGTAGAGTTGTTTTGGCACCTGCTCAAACTGAATTCTAAAACATGGAGGCAAGCTATAAACAAGCAGGCTAAATGTGTAGCAACTGAACATTTGAAACCTGCTCCACAAACCTAATAACAGTAGAAGAAATGCACCAATAGCGTTCTACCATAAAACATGAGATTATATTTAAAATGTACACACAGTCCTTGGTGATGAGATTAAGACCTTAGCAAACCTTAGACCTTAGATGAGATTAAGACCTTAGCAAATATTTTGAGGAACAACTAAGTCCTATTTAAGACTTTTTAAAGCCCTGTGGTCTGGTTTACTATTTTACAATATTGCTGTACATTTTGGTTGTTTTATAACTACCTTTGTCAATATTTGGTTGGCTAGAACAGATTTGGGAAATGTTTGTATTGCAATTAGATTTGTGATAGATTCCGTTTGTAGTGGACATTGATATGAACATTCAAAAGAAGATATATAAACTGCTAATTTGGACAAATTTAATCTTGCAGCCCAAGTGCCTCCCTAAACTTTTGACCAGATTGTATTCCTTAGATGAGTGTTTCTCAAACTGTGGTCTGAGGTGGTGGTACTTGGGGTCTTGAGAAGTTTTAGACTTTTTTTAAATTGAATTTAAGCTTCAGTTACATATTTAAGTTGATATTTTTCTGGTTTAGACATGGGTTACACCCAGTTTACACATAATTTTGTCCAATTTAGGCCTATTTTAGACCAAATTCAGTCCTGGTTTGATCCAGTCCTAGGCCTGGTGGTACTCGCGAGGTCAAATCCTTCATAAACTTGATGTGAAAAGTTTGACAACCACTGCCTTGTATTACACGTACAGCAGATTATTAAATGACCATAACTGACCAGAGTAGAGGTCTCCATTGCTGTAGTTCTTGCTGCGTCCCTCTTCGTCGCTGGGCACGGCCGACACCTGTTTGGCCGAGGTGCAGCCCATGGCCTCACGCTCTGCAGCCTGCCCTCATCGCACTCTCACCTGCACACAAGCACAGAGACACACACATATGAGCTTAAATATGTGAACACGGGCAAAAAGACAGAGCTCCAAGTCACTTCTGCAAAAGGAGCTGTAGTCTCCTTTCGTAATGTTTACACCGACATTTTTGTTCCTTAAACTGTCACGTCAAAATCTTCACTGCGATGGAAAGTCGTGGATGATTGAGAGCACACAATGAAGAATAGATAGAGCTGACGAAAACAGCTCTTAGAATAAAATGTGGACTAAAATGTCACATATTACGAATGCACCATGTATTTAGGAGCAGGGGAAGGGCCACTGATGAACAGTGTTGGGGAGTAACTAAATACATGTATTTAAATACGTATTCAGAATACTCATTTTGAGTAACTGTATTTAGGTACAAATACTCTCTCATTTGAGGGCATTTCGGATACAGTTACTTTTCAAATACCAAAGGAATACAGAGGGAAGAGAAGGAGAGAGAGAGAGAGAGAGAGAGAGAGAGAGAGAGAGAGAGAGAGAGAGAGAGAGAGAGAGAGAGAGAGAGAGAGAGAGAGAGAGAGAGAGAGAGAGAGAGAGAGAGAGAGAGAGAGAGAGAGAGAGAGAGCGAGAGAGAGAGAGCAAGAGAGAGCGAGAGAGAGCGAGAAAGC
>OMNZ01029373.1:0-16092 GCA_900303255.1 Lesueurigobius sanzi
CTGGGATGAATAGGAAAAGCCAGGGGAAGATGCATGCCAGCGTTGTTACGGGGAGAAGAATGGGCAGTGGTGGACCGGGGGGTGATGGAAGTACAGCATTGAGCCGCTTGACAACTTTGTCTTTTATTCGACTTTGAGCAGGCAGACTCAGGCGGTGCTAGGTGGTGCAGAGGCGGCCGCAGCATGTTAAAAAGCAAGCCCTATAGGAACAGTGACAAAACGGAGCGTGCATGTGTTGCTGTGTGCGCGTGTGTCAGACAAAGCAGGTTTAGATGGAGAGGGGCACGTATTGTGTTGCCTATCGAGAGCATACAGTGAGCTTTATAGAATTCTTTTTGATCTGCGCATCGGCAACAAAGGCTGGGGATGAGCAGCGGGATAGGTTAATAAGAGTAATGCTAGGAGAAGAAAGGCATGCGCAAGACTAACGCAGTAGGCCTAGGTAAGCCTCTACTGAGTGCACCGGTGTGTAAAGTAGCAGTGTTATCTCGCTGGCTTATTACACTCCTATCATCTTATAATTGAAATTTTACTTTTTTATGTCTTAATAGTGAATTAATTTCCAGCGTACACTGGGTTTTCAGACTTAAAAAAAATATATTATTCCTTTGAGTAAGTTATTGTATAGCAGGCTCAATTTGTTTTATTCACATGAATCAGCCCCGCCCCTTTTGTTGTCTAAGCCTTTCCTCTTTGTCTTAGCACTTCCTGTGAGCTGGAATTTCCACTGTTGCCAATGGAAGAGAGCTTAGAAAATAAGTTTGTGTGGTTCAGGTTTAGTTTCAGTGGAAGGACGACATGAAAAGTTACCTAAAATTATTTTTTAGCGATATTATGATGACTTACTTTTTGTTGTCACTGTAATTGGCTAAAGGACCAAAGCTGATCGATATATTTATACAGCAGTTTGTTGTAAATGTTAATAACAGACATCAAAACCTGCAGTTTGACCCTAAACGATGCATCAAAAATTATATTAAAAATGTAAGAACATTTTTTAATGAATAAAAAATAATTTGAATATTTATGTTTAAACACAGTAATATGTTGGTAGTATTTCTCTATGTATAGTTAACATTTTTTCAATAATAAAGCTAACTGGACTGAATAAAATAATACTTCCTGAAACCACTGAAACTACAAACACAAATGAAAGCATGTGAACAGCATAATCCTGCTATTTTACAGAATGTAGAGCGTGCTCTGACAGCTTGTGCCTTTCTACAGGGAGGAAAGATTCCCATCAGATGGACAGCCCCTGAAGCCATCGCCTACAGGAAATTCACCTCAGCCAGTGATGTGTGGAGCTATGGCATAGTCATGTGGGAGGTGCTTTCATACGGAGAAAGACCCTACTGGGAGATGTCCAATCAGGATGTGAGTTATCAAATGCATTTATACTGCCTTGATTTACATACTGTAGTAAATCGTCAGGAATAACACTGCTTATTCTTTGTAGGTGATAAAAGCAATAGATGAGGGGTACCGCCTTCCCGCTCCGATGGACTGCCCGGTGGTGCTACATCAGCTCATGTTGGACTGCTGGGAGAAGGGGCGCAGCGAGAGGCCAAAGTTTGGACAGATAGTCACAATCCTGGACAAACTCATCAGAAACCCAGCCAGCCTCCGGGACCTGACGAACAGCTCAGCGTGGTCAGTATGGCAGACGCACTTTTTTCATTCTGTAGAACAAGATTTTACTAATGTAACTGTGGTAAGCCGAGATTCTTCAGTCTTCATCTGTACTCTGTAGTTGAAGTGTAGGACGTTTCGATCTTAGTCCAAAGATCTTCCTCAGTGAATAAAGACTTAAACACGCTCGTGGGTCTCGTAAAAGCAAACCATAAGAAGTCCCTCCTCTCTTGGTACTAAAGGTTGGTCTTTACCAAGAGAGAAGGGACTTAGAGGTTAACTCTTTGGACTAAGATCGAAACGTCCTACACTGGACAACTCCTGTACGACTGAGAACCTACACAGACTAATGTAACTGTGATTAAATACAATGTGAAACTTGAAGACCACAGCAGAGCCACCCAGTGTTCCAGCCATTGACCTGGATATTTACGCACACAGAAAGACCACAACCGACATGACAAATAATTACATTTTGCCCACAAAGTGTACCTTACTGTGTCAAGGCTTGACTGAGGTGTTCTATTTCCAGCAGGGAGGACCCGACCACTCCTGAGTTCAGTGTGAGTACAGTGGACGAGTGGTTGGAGGCCATCAAGATGGGCCAGTACAAGGAGAACTTCTCTAGTGCAGGATATGTCAGTTTAGACGCAATCCTCTACATCAGTGTCAGGTGAATGGAAGGACACAAGCTTTCTTTTGTTTTATCGTAATATTTCTCACCATTATTCTTATTCTCTTTCCAGCGAGTTGTCAAAGATGGGTGTGACTCTGGCGGGCCATCAGAAAAAGATCCTTTCCAGTGTGCAGAGCCTTCAGGCGTCGGGGACACATGTTCAAGTATAACAGCTTCCATAAAAAAACACAGTGGGACAGAGCCAAAACGGAGGCTCCTGTGAAGAGTACTCCGCTGAAACACAGCTGTGATGGATACTCTGAACTGGGGCTACTGAGGCATTGATTTAGAGACACACCACTTTGGAGCCAACATGGACGCTTGACTCCCTCACCTTCCCTCCTGCAGTCTCACCATTGACTCCCGCTCCGTAATAGCACTACTGGCTTTAGCACCCATGACACCGTTCTGAAGCAACAGAGAGACACTTGCTCAGCAACCTGGCTCCTACTGTACGTCCTCCTATTTCACTTCATATCCACTTTTGCAGAAGATTTTTAAGAAAAACAAAGACAAAAATATGTCGACTACATTGATCACTGTCTGTGAGGTGTACAGTTGGTTCCTGCTGTTTTTTTGAGTTCTCGTTTTCAGAGTTGGACAGACCAGACCATATGTACTACGTGTAGACATGTGTTTATGTGGGCTGTATGGGTGTCTCACAAGCATAGAAATGGACCTAACGTTTGTATTGGTGGTTAAGTTTATAAGCGTGACAAGATTTATTACCTATTACATGTATAGGCCCCCTGACATTGCTCTCTGGGTACAGATAGCTTGGGAAGGAGGCGAGTTTCTGAACGATGAATGTGTGGGGTACTGGGGAAACAGGACCTTTGGAGGTAGCGTGGGGTGTGCAGCTCCAGAATGATTTGTTTAGTGGATTTGACAAGGACAAGGGCTTCCCATTCCCAGTGGCTGCTCTTCAGAACACTTCCTTATAGAAACTAGATCAGGGGTGCGAATTAAGCTACTCTTCCACAGTTATAGCGGTAAATCCCAAACTACAATGTATAAAGAGATGTATGTATTATGTTGCAGGGAATAATGCCAGTGCGGGTGTTTCTATCTTTCAGGTGTAACAAGAGAGTTTAAGTGTTGTGAAAAGGTGATACAAAATGGTCACGTTAGAGTTGACACTGTTAAGAACGTGTAGCTGTTTTTTTCAGTGTGTTGCCATGTACAGTATCCTTCAAAAACTACCATTTTGTGCATCACTCACCAGCTCCCACAGCTTTCACAAGGCCGGTCCACAAACAGTTCTGCCGAGTGCAAATAGATGAGTAGTTGTAATTGACCTTAAAACATCCAGGTCGAATTTACAAGTTTTTGAGAGTGTAGTACTCCATCTGGCTACTATGGTCCTAATATTTCAAAACGAATAGTAGTTTTCTGTTTTATTTTCTCTGTCTTTACCAGGTACAATGCAATGTTTCGTGTGCACTGCGTCACTCACTGAGATCGCTTTGAGTTTCTCTGGTACTCCGTAGGACCAACAGGCGCATAAAGTACAGTATATATGATACATGTATTATAGTGTAAATTATGTACAGTGTTGATTCCAATGTTAGAATGTTTGTAATGATGCTGATGATGATGCTGATGATGTACTTAACTTGTGAAAAAGAGATTTGGAGGTTCGGCGGCGGGTCATGCTGGAGCGTAGTGTTGTGATTTCATTCGACTGAACAATGGAATGTAGCATGGTTGCAAAGCTTCAGCATTGACTGGCAGGTGACAGCGACTGCAGTTTCTACCATAGTGTTACAAAGAGGAGAATAGACTGTGATTCAAGTTCGATCCGTACTAAAGGAAGGTTGGGGGGGACCAGGATTTTTAAAACAAATGGGACTCTTTCAGTATGACCAAAGTTTAATTCAGCTGCACGCACTCAGATCTACAGTCTGACACCATCTTGCAATGACCAAACTAACCAAAATTGGAGATCTATCCTACCCATTCAAGAGTGGAGTTTGTATCTCTAATGGCTTGTTTCCATCTGTACTGTACTCTTCCTGCCTGTGAAGTGTTTCCATCAGGCCACTATACTGTTAATTGGTACTTTTTTTAGTACTTGCTTGGGTCCAAACCAGGCCAAGCAGGTACTTAGCCTGGCCAGCCACTCCTGCTTTCTTTCAAGTCTTTGTAAAGAATAGGAAAAGTGTGTAGATTGGAAGGCCCGGCTAGCAGGGCCTTCATGAACATAAACCTATACAGCGCACAGCAAAGGCACATTCACGGACCAGACTCTACAAGGTAATGGAAACCAAACCACACCAAGTAGAGTAGAGTTGAATAAGGCAGGGTAAAGTAGGGTAGGGTAGGTGGAAACAAGCCATATCAAAGCCACTCCTTGCAAGATGCTGAATCTCAAAAATGATTCTAGATCTACAATTCTCCCAATTTACATGACAAAATATTGTCTTTGGCACCTCGTCGTTTTGTTTATTGACGAAAAGGATCTCAAATCCAACTTTCGAAACTACGCCTTCCTTGTCCATGAATTTTCCACAAAAAAAAAGTCCATTCTACTTTTGCTAACACTATGACTTCACTCTAGCGGACTTCCTTTGTGCCGCTTGCCTTTTAGATGCCTTATTTACTAAGCTCGTGTTCTTTTCTGTTGCCCTCCGGAGGCAATATTAGGAGTGAAGTGTATGTACAGGTAGTATTTATCTGTGTTGCTTTAGGCGACTTCACATCCACACACCCTGGTTTTGTAACAAGCCGGCCACCCAGGCTTTAAATAGCACCTCCACCACTCTGCAAACTGAAGAAAGTGGTTTGTAAAATATTAATTAAAGCGTTGGCCCATAAAAGACGATAGAAAATGATGAAGCTCTTATATATTTCAGAATAAATCAAGACAAAGTGGTGATGTGATTGGCTTCACTTGATATATTGGTTGCACAGTTGAGGACACAAAAGATATGGGTACGGTGTCCTTTCACAAGCTTCAGGAATTCACAAAAATTGACACACTACAAAGCTTGTGCCACTCCTCACCGTTTCAGAGCTAGCTGTCATCATGAATACAGTGTTCTTGTCTGCCATTTTTGCACAAAGGTCAGTATTGGTCATGAGTGCTTCTCTTCGAAGAGCTCTTTTCTGTCCTTCCTTTGGCCACATCTTCTGACCATACAATGCTTATTTGTTTACTCGCCAGTTCCCTCTGCGTTGCCTGCTGTAAAGGGTGTAGAAACTCTAATGTCTTTCATGTTGCTGTAATAAATATGCTAATATTTCTAATTTCTCACCTCCAGCCTGCCGTGAGTTTTCTTCTGCACATTCACTATTCCGGTGGCACACCTAAAGCGAATGACAGAATTTAAATTTGTTTGCACTTCAAGCAGCCAAGGGCTTCCAATTACCGTCTCTAAAAATAAACAAAACAGTTGAGGAGTTTTTGAATTACGAGGAAAACCCTTTTCTTTCCAAAAGCATGAAATGAACAAAGGGTGACCTTCAATGCAGAACTATATATTGGGCAGCGGAACCTTTTGTGGTAATTAATATTAGATACTGAGAGAAGCCATGCACAAAGGTTTGAAAATGATCAAAAATGATGACTGGACTGTCTGAGCAACTCCAAAACAGCAGCTCTTGTCTCCAGTGAACTAATAGTGAACCATAATCAGACTATGTAGCTGGAAAGTCAAACAGTATTATTATTATTATTATTTTTTAAGGTTTACGGGGTTTTCCTCCCTAATTTGCAAGAAACTGGAGGTACATATTAAAGGCAAGGAATATACAGTACAGTTGTGCTCAAAAGTTTAAATGTCCTTGCAGAATGTCAGGGTATGTAAACTTATGCATGTCATAGAATATCAATGATAATACAAAAAAAAACTTGATTTCACTCATGGTTAGTGGTTTGCGTGGAGTTTCTTTACGCATTTCAACTAGAAACTAGCCAAATGTCCCTTATCAAACGTTTACATATTGTGCATCTTGAAACAAACATCATTTTTTTTCAAAGAATCCAATTTTGTCAGAGTCCTGTATCCTGTATATTTCGGCTGAAGTGAGTTTTTCTTTGCTTCTTTGCTAGACAAAGGCAGTTGTTGAAGGTCATGTAAACATTAGATCAGGGACATTCGAGTAGTTTCTGTTTAATAATGATTTCAAAAGAGTAAACTCTTTTGAAATCAGAGAGTTCTTTGGCAATAAATGGCTTCACACAACAACTAAGCATGAGTGTAAAATAAGAGTTTTGTGTTATCGTTCATATTCTATGAAAAATGGCCAACAGATTAAAAGGGAATGTAAACTTTTGGCCACAATATTGCATATTCATTTTGTCCAGATAAATCAAAGCTGGTTCCTTGATGTTAATAAGGTGATTTTTACTCAATGTTTATGTGAATCAACTATAAAAACTGCAATAAACAATGCATTTTATTTTAGAATTCTATCAGCTATATACAGTATTCATAGAATCAGCAATATTCATATCAAATATTGCTGATTCTATTCCCATGTGCACCAGATCCAATATAACCTTGCATATTTACCCAGCGTAACTGCATGCATGACTGGGATATTTTTGCTCCCAGCTCGGATCCGGTCCTGATAGTGGTGGTGAAAGTCCCATCACAACATTCGCAAATCGTAAAATATTGCCTATTCCTGCCACCGCAACGCCATTATCAGGGCGTGTGTGTGGGTTCCTTTCTCCGGCAGATAATTCCCTCTCTGGGGAGGGGCCGAGGTCAGTGACTCCTGGCCTTGGTTAACCCCTTAATGCACTGCTCCTCTCGCTGTCACTCTATGTTAGCGCCATTACACCTCATTTAGCCCATCATGTAAGGCCCCCGTATTCCCCTATCACCCGCGACCACACCGACCGAAAAACCTCGTCTCCGTTTTTGCTATATCTACCCCCGCCGCTCCTCTCTTCATCTTTTGGCTTACTTTTTCAGACTGACAGAAAGGTTGTGACTACCTCTGACCTCTCTTCTATCTCCCTTCCCCTCAGCTCACGGCTTTCTAATTTCCCTCACCGCCATCCATCATTCCAAAAGTTTTTCCTGACATGAGGCTCACTCACTATTGACGGCAACACTTTCAAACAAAATGACACAGCGAAGACAGAAAAAAGGCTTTCCTTACTTTTATTGTTAAAAGTCTGACAGCGTATCAAGAATTATTTTGACTTCTTAAGGTGAGACACTGCCTATAGTTCTGGTGACAAAATCTAAATAATGGATAGAGCTAGGTTTAAATTGACCATTGTATTCTGTTGATATATTAGTTAGAAAAGATTTATTCTGAGGGTATTTTGGGTTTAGTTTATGAATAAGCTAGTTATTTGTGAATAAATCTCTAAATATTCAAATTCCATCTTGTTTTTTGGCTTCAAAACTTAGTTAGGAAATAAAAAATCCCTCTGAACAAACCTTCAAACACTGTCCAACACTGGATGGTGTGGAGTCTATAGGAGCTACCAAAATGGAGATGTTGTCGCCACAATGTGAGAAAATGGTCATTGAAATTACAATATTTTACAATACAATAATTTATATATAGTTCTATGGAGAACGCTGAATGGGAGCAATAAGTACACTCCTTATTCTAAAGATTAGGACATTTATTTGTTTCTAGGTGAAATTATAAATATTAAGAGTAAACTGCCATACTGCCAAAATAACATACATTATTTATAGAATCAGATAAAAGTAGCCCTAATTTCTGAGCATACAAGTTTGAACGTTACAAAGGGCAAAGAAGCAATTTAAACAAAGCTAAAAACTAAATATGCCAGTTAATATACAGTTGTGGCCTGAAGTTTACATACCCTTTTAATCTTTTGGCCATTTTTCATAGAATATGAATGATAACACAAAAATCTTTCTTTCCACTCATGGTAAGTGGTTGTGCGAAGCAATTTATTGCCAAAGAACTGAGTTTACTCTTTTGAAATCATAATGAAACAGAAACTACTCAAATGTCCCTGATCTGTTTGTATGACCTTCAACAACTGCCAGGAAAATTGTTCAGGAGCAGAAAAGAAAAACTCACTTCAGCTGAAATACAGGACTCTCTAACAAAATTTGATCAGGGACATTTAGCTAGTTTCTCTAGTTGAAAAGCATATGTTTTTGACAATAAATGGCTTCACGCAACCACTGAGTGAAATAAAGGTTTTTGTGTTATCATTCATATTCTATGAAATGCATAAATTTACGTAAACCTTTGGCCAAAACTGCATGCTTCAAACAGATAAGGACTGACATGATCAGATTAGTCTAGAGAAAGGTGCTTTGATACAAGTGCATTGCTTTTACATCACACTATTGTGAAACTTTACATACTATCCTGGTGGTAAAGCTAGTAGTGTTCTGTAGAGTGGCTACCAATTCCCCCTCCAACCACCACCCATCACTTACCAAAGGACATAAACAACAGAAGACACTGGTAAAAGCTGGATTCGAAAGGACGATCTTTCGGATTCAGAGACAAACGGTCACTCTTCCTCCAAGCCCACAGCGCCGGCATCATCAGACTGTCCTCCAGCCTGGTCCGACGTTCATTATCTTTCGAGATGAAATGAGATCGGGCCTTTCAGTGTGGTATGGCTTTACACGCATCAATAAAACAAAATGCAACTCCGGGTTTTTAATTTGGAAACATTATTATACATGAAAGTCAGTTCAGTATAGATCCACCCCAAAAATATAGTGTACAAACGACAAAAAAACAACTCGCGATTTTGCTCAATACGGGAAACCTCATTTTACAAATTTATTTACTGGCGGTAACATGGCGGGGCTAAACACGTATGCGATTGATTCATCATACAGTCGCTATTGGCATCATGTGAAAAGGTCAGGTGTCCCCGCGGAGAGCACTTTAAAAGGCCATTGGTGACTGATGAGCCTGTCATGTTTGGATCCTTCATACGGACAAGCACCCCAGCGTCCGGGACCGCTCCTGTGCCTTCTGTCTGCTCACTTTATGACACACACACACAGACAGACACAAACACACAGATGGGGACAGTCTCGAGGGGCCAGTAATTGGGGCCCTCAGTCATACTGTCAGGTGTGGCTTTGGGTGTCCCCTCATGTGCAACACCAGACATTAAAATAACACAAGAGACCCACAGGCCATGGATCCGATGACCTCCGCCGGGTCAGCCATATGTGGACAGACTGAGGACAGCGGGTGTGTGTTTGGGGATGTGCAGCGGAAAACAAGGACGGATATTTCAGTACATCGGGGAAATATTACATTATTATTAGTAGAGTGTTTGAATATAAATGTGTGTGGATGGGTGGGGAAGGGGGGCATTATTTGAAAATCATGAACATATGTATTAAGGGGAGGCTGCAATTTTCAGGTTTTGGTCCAGTTTGATTTCTTAACACATGAACTTTCACCTTGAAACTAGTATGTGGCCTAATCTTTACAATAAGAAGTGGACTTATTGGACTGATTCAACATTTCTCAATGAAATTCTCAAACTGCATTGAATGAATTCATTTATTTATTTTATATTGTACAGCCATTATGCCAATGCACAAAAAGAAATGATAAACATGTACATGTCAAATTGGAGTGGGAAGAAGTAAAAACTAATCCCACCCCTACTTACAACTCTGTATTTACAAAACAAATATCAGCTTCCTTCATGAGCCGCGTTCAAGCTAACGCTCGTGAACAATGTTTAACTTTCATCGCTAACATATGTAGCAAAAATAATTTTGTTATATCTTTTTTAAACTGGTGTATAGTTTCACATTGTTTTAGTTGATCCAAACTATTCCATTGTGGCAACAACATCTCCACTTTAGTAGCTCCTACAGAAGGTTTGTTCAGAGGGATTTTCAAACATTTAATTCCCATCCTGATTTATTCAGTTTTGAACCCTATAAAACAAGGCGAAATTTGAATTTTTACAGATTTATTCACAAATATTAAAAAACTAGATATTTTTTAGATCTTTTCTTGGAACAAATCAATGTAACTTATATGTCAACAAAATAAAACCATATTTAAACATGGCCAATCCATTATTTCGATTTTATTGCTGAAAACACAGACAATTTTGGTAATTTCTGTGAGTAATATGTCATACTCCTGTACGGCCGAGAACCTACACAAACGGATATGTAGAAAAAGTTTCAAATTGATATCAATTATATAAGACTGGAGAATCTATTGAACATGGAAGTGAAAAAAGTCCCTTATTCTGGTCATACACAGCAGAAAATCTATATTTTAAAATATCTATATCTTAAAAAGCTAAGAAGACACTGTACCAATTCAATATTTATTCAAGAAACAGGGAGAGTGAAAGGCTACCAATTGTTCATACATTATTAATTTACATACCTGATCTTTATTTAACCAGTAAAGCCCCCTGAGATTCAATATCTGTATTAAAGTGTATTCCAGTTGTACTGGAAACAGACCCAAATGGAAAAAATCCGAACAGAAAATGCTTAACTTGATCCAAAAAGGCCCGGTTTGGCCTCGAGTCTCTTCTGATCAGATATACTACATCGAATGCTTGTCCTGACCTGCACATGTCCCAGTCGTGGCGAACACGAAAAGCACACATCCCTGCTTTAGCGTCTCAAGAGGTTTCTGTTTGCTATCAGAGCGATTTCCTGTCTCAAATTTTCATCAGTAATCAAAGTTCCTGATTGAATTTGAAAAGTGAACCCGGCTCCATAAATCACATTATATGCCTCGCTCCACTCAGCCACAGGAATGAGACGCCACCCTGTGTGCGCTCATGCCGTCCCAAATGTGCATGAGTGTGTGTTGTTTTAGAGGAAAAATAGATGTTGGCACGAGTGTGATTCGATCCATGTAATTTTTGGTCGGGACATAATTGAGAGCACAGAGATATAGATAACACATGTGGAGATGGCTGTCAGCGCTTTTTGTTTGTTGTCCAATGACCTCACACTTCTACCACTTCTACCATTGGATCACATGTCTGAAGTTACTGTGTTTTGTTTTGAGGCGCAAAGCCAATTCAAAAAAGTTAAAACACTGACATAAGTCATAAATGTGAGATATGTTAAGTATTATTCTTTAAAATGAGGTGCTGTCACATCCAAAACAAGATCATTTTACAAAACACAAAGGTCCATACAAAATGGGCTTAGTTTATTATTTTTTTAATGGGCCATATTTATGTTTGGGTTGTTGTTGACAAACAATTAAAGGGTGACCGTAGGTAGAGATTCTTCAGTCTTCATCTGTACTCTGTAGTTGAAGTGTAGGATGTTTCGATTTCATTCGCTTGGTCTTCATCTACAGATGACGACTGAAGAATCCTTACCTACAATGGACAACTCCTGTATGACTGACAACTTACACAAATTAAAGGGTGAGCATGTATATTTTAAATTGTTAATTGTGGTCCGAATTCATTCATAACCTTCTTAAAGCACTTTTCCGATAAGCATGTTCCACATCTTTCAGGGAGAAATACTTCATGGCAATCCGTCTGATGACGATCTTTGGACTAAGATCGAAACGTCCTACACTTCAACTACAGAGTACAGATGACGACTGAAGAATCTTTGCCTACTTCATGGCAATGTAATCATTAACAACTAGTCTACGAGTTCATTGAAAATGCTTTATAATATTGCATATGCATGGGATAAGATGAGGGAAGCCCGGCTCAGTGGCACAATGAGCCCTACATCTGAGCCCACGAGGACGGCGACCAAAGAGGTGGATGGACAGAATTAAGGAAGATCTTTAAGAAATCCAAGCCACCCCCGAACATGCTCTGGATCGGACAAAATGGAGGAGACTTATATGCACAGGATACAAAGGACTTTAAGCTATGCTAGCCTTTAATATTATAATCTAATCAAAATGGTATGCATTGAGACTAGTGAACATTTCAATTTAAAAATATGCGGTCTCCCAACTTTGAAAAACATGTTTGTTTGTTTTCTTATTACCCTGCAAATAAACTAGATTGACGGAACAAAGGGATGAGCAGAGGACTGTGTTTGTGAAGAGAAGATAAACTTGGACGCTGTAGAAAGGCTGAGATAGTATTGACCACAAAATCCCTTACAGATGTGTAACTCTCACATCTGTAATGCCTGGAGTCTAATGCCTGGAAGACAGGACATGCTAAATTGCTTTCGGGCGACTTAAGGTCCAGATCTTTTATCGAGGGCTAAATTTAGACCACACCCAGCGGCTCCTATGTGCCACACAAACTGATGCATGGGTTGTAGTGTCTCACCGGCGATTCCTATACGTTCAAAGCGGTGCCGTTCATTTACAGAAGGAAATGCGCGGTGACAGCTGATTGCAATGCATTGCGTGGTTGTTCCCTGTTGTGTGTCAGTGTGTACATGTGTAGAGACCTGTTCCCTTTGTGTTCCTGTGTGGCTCCTATCCGCTATAATCAAACGCTTGCTCCTCAAGTGCCATCAGTCAAGCTTTGATGTTACCAAGGAACGGTCTCTAGGTCTCAGCACCTCCACTCGGCAATACACTGGGTTGATTGGATATATTGCGGAAAGAAAAAGAGGGGTGCATTGAGTCCACCACAAAAGAATGGCTTTTGTATATTTTAAAAACTATGGGGCAATTAGTAAGTATAGCACATGGAACATTGGAAGTTGGTAATATCCCTGATAGAAAAAATAATTTTGCCAGAGACGAGGGATTTGGTTTAGAAGAAATTAAGAAAACAGAGCCATATACAAAGGCATTGACTACTGTACATTTAATTATAATCAAGTCATATAATCAAGTGACTTTTTTAGGATTCCTGTGGGCCTATGCACATTAGCAAAGATCTTTCAGTTCCTGGGTAACTTTCGCACCATGCCGCAAATCCCACTCAAAATAATCGCTTCAATACAGCTTTATGTACTGCCCTTGAATTAGCACCAAAGCGCTTGAATCCACTTCTCTGTTTGAGGGATGAGCACAAAGGAAAACTAGAGTCATTACTTTAAAAATATTTAAAATCATGAGTTGTTTGAAAACGGCTACAACTAAATATTCAAAGCTTTGTGTCCTGAGTGTCCTCATGTAATTTAAAAATGAAAAACACAAGCTCATTAATAATAACCAGGTTGTGGGTTTAGCAAAAAATGAAAAGCTCATGATTATGAGACGCTGCCAAGCCAAACAATAAATCTACAGACACTCTGCGCTGTGGTCTTAATATCCTCCAGCATTCATAAAAAAATATCTTATTACTTCAATATAAAATATATTACTTACATTTCAATAATACCAGGATTATTTAGGTGTAACGGCCAAAGGAGAGTCCTAATAACCTAAAGTGCGTTCCCTCCTCTAGATCTTTAATGCGTCCACTCCCTCCGGCCATTTTGTCATGCGCTTAATGCCCAGAGCTGACATGTGGGCATGGCTGCTTGGCATTGATTAGTGAAGGGCCCTGGGGAGTCGACTTGACATGCAAGCGTTGGAAAATGGTTGGCCAGGTTTGCGTGTGTACGTCTTCACTTTGCATTTAGTGGTAAAGACAGGATATTAAAGTCCTTGAATAAATGAAACGGGCTTCACAGTGGATCAAAATGAAGTAAAAGCTTGGCAAATGGACTAAAGTAGAATAAAAGATGGAGTGTGACTGAGTGTTCAATGAGCTGAGGGTGACAAGCGAATCACGGCGGTCAGGGGTCAATAGCCCATTCCCAGAGTTTCCCTCTTCATCTGCATTTCTGTTGGAAACATCTGAGCTACTTCTGAATATTCATTTCAATTTTTTGTATTTCTATTCAAGTCAATATTCCAGTTTATTAACCCTTGGCCAGGGCCATAATAACTATTTTAATTTTGAATGATTGACAGATAAGACTTGAGGGATGAATTGTTATTTCATATTATGAATTGAATTTTAGTAATACTATTAAATTGTATTGTATAAAGTATGATATTGAATATATTATTTTGAAGCTGATTGTTGCATATTCTTGCAACTGGCAACTGAATATATATTGTACTAATAAAACATATGACACAGACCACAAAGTGTAGAATGTTACCTGAAAACAACAATCCCGTCCTCATGACCTCATTAAGATCACTAATTAGGGATGCACCAATCTGATACTTGTATCGGATATCGGAGCCGATACCGGGAAAAATACTATATCGGGTATTGATTCCAAATAACCGATACTGAACCAATACTTTCACTTCTAATCTAAATGAATATGGACATGCCGTATGTCATTTAAAAGCTCTTACTCCGTCATCACTTTAGTTTTACAAAACCACTTTAGATCGACGCACAAAATACCACAGTTAGCAAAAGTTATGCTAATGCTAGCTTCAACCAATCAAGGCTGAGACAGAAGCTATGACCTAAAGTGTACTTTGACCTTTTTTAGACCCTTTTTATCTTGTTTGCATATTCATGTGGTCAGAGTGTGGACATGTGTGTAGTATGTTGGTTTTTTTATGTCTTTTACTCACTGCAAACGAACGACAATAAATGACCTACTAGTACTCCTACTACTAAGTAGTGAAATAATATTGTCCACTGTTGAAGGTCTGTGTTTGCATTTTAGTTTGAGAAATACTGTCACAGAATTATTAAATATTTGTAATGCATTAATCATTAGAATATTTTCTATTGGAAGTTCTCTGTATTAAGGACCAGACACTTTTTAATTCACTACAAAACAACAAATACAATATGTCAATCTACTTTTTTTTTTTTCAAATTCTTCCAGATATTGGGTATCAGTAGATAAATTCTGAAAATCTAATCTTAATTGCAATATTATTAAAATCACAATTACATATTTTGCTGATATTCAGCCCTGAAATCTGCAAACCCCTATTTACTGATTAACATCATCTAGTCTAGATGCTGCATAAAATAATCAGCTTAAATAATGGCTTTAGCTTGTTGAAGAACAACAAATCCCAGAATATGGGGAAAAGCTTCAGAAGCAAAAGAATGACAGCCCTATGAGAGAAGCCTCAGTGGGTAAAACCACTAAGACACGGCTTGTAGACTCGCATGGAAAACTAATACCATCTTTGGATGAGCCCCAATACCAATACAAACTTCCCAGGCAACACTGTGCACACCCGCTGTGAAGGCTGACGTCTGACCACACAAGAGGAGTGAGGGAGACCGCACTGTGGTGTCTACAGAACAAACAACACCACTGCCTCTCATGGTTTCTGTGCCACACTAGCAAAACAATGGAAAAAAAAATCTGAAATGACTAAAGCTGGCCACACACTAGAGGATTTTTTGCCAGATTTTTAGTCTTTCTGAGTCTGAGGAGGCGTGGCTCAATAAAAACCTTCTCTCATGCCATGATCTGTGGTGGGACTCCTCATGTGTGTGTATGTGTGTCCTCATGTCTGTCCTTAAGTGTGTGTGGTCTGTGCACAGATTTTAAATCCTGTAGTGAGTGTGGCAAGCTTTACTCTTACAATATATTGTAAAAAAAATAAATAAATCTTGCCCAAGGACACAAATGACAGTATGCACAAATAGGGCTGGGTACCTTTCATGTTTTTTCGATACTAGTACTTTAACGATACTTGGTTTACGATACCGATACCTGAACAATACCTTTTTCGATACCTATACTAAATTATTGGTCATCTACACAAAAAAGTAAATATCTAGAAGCTTAAATGACCCAAATTCATCTTATTTATCTAAATTTGAGCTGTTTTAGTGGCTCATTTGACCTAATTCTAACCACTTGTTTTGACTTGCTTCAATAGATTTCTACTTAGTTCCTTTTTTATTTAAATTAATTTACCAATGGGGTCAGAAAATTGGTCTT
>OMNZ01029378.1:0-13846 GCA_900303255.1 Lesueurigobius sanzi
GCTGGGCGTCAAAGTAATGTGTTGCTGTGTCAAATTGGGACTAAAGCTAAATAAAAAGTAGTTAATGATGATTAAACCTATGACTGAAATCTGTTCATTTTGATAAAAAAGCAAAGTTTACCGAACTAGATTAGATAAAGGTCAGTTTATTTTGATCAACAAAAAATACTGATAATCACTGACTAAATCTTGATTACAACTTAAAATTATATTAAAATACATTGTTAAAATGTTGTCAAAACAAACACTGGCAGGTCTGTTAAGAAAGTCAAAGCATGTATTTTGGTTTTAATGTGCACTTCAGCCTTTACAAGTCACACAATCCACCTTCCACCTTTTTTCAGTTTTTATTGTGAACAACCGTGATGCATTATGGGTGATTTTAGCTGGTGCAAGGCAACGAAGGCAACACAGATGTATTCTTGGAAAGTTAGCCACATGCTAACCAAAGGGAGGACACATGCCTTTGGAGCACATGGCAATTGGAACAGCACTTGGGCAGCGAGTGATGATGTGGATGCCTTCCCACGCCCACATTTCACCAAGGCAAGGCAAGGTACCTTGCGATTGAGAAACACCCCAGGTCTTTCTGCTGGCCTGGGAACGCCTTGGGATCCCCCAGGAAGAGCTGGAGGAAGTCTGGGCATCTCTGCTCAAACGTTTGATTTAGAGGCAATATTTTATCTTGCAACGTTTGCTCTGGCTAAGTGTAAAGGAAACAGAGCAGGGAGATCAGAGACTTTGAAATGAGTTTTATTCTTTTCTTTATTCTTTTTATTATTTAACTTAAACATGAAATGAAGGCGATATCTGACCAGACCCTGCGTGATTTGAGGCAGCCTTCTCTGTTCTCGTGTGCTTGACTTCAGAGTTTTTTCTCCGCCCCGTTGCGCTCCTCTACATTGGTCTACTCTCATAGTGAAAACAGAAAAGCAGCCAAGGCAGCTGCCACTAACGCTAACAGCTCCTCACAGCCTGCTGTGGGTCCCGCCTTGGCTGCTGCAAACGCTACAGTCCACAATAGTGAAACTGTGAATCTGCTTACTTCCACGTGCTACCCAAATGGCAGTCAGCAGCGCAGTGCTGTATGCTAACCTGCATGACTACTTGGGGGGGCAATCAGAAGAGACTTTCAATGGGAACACAGAAGTGGACAAAGATCTGTTTCCCCCTCTACCAGTCTCTCCCGCAGCTACCCCGTCTACAGTCACCTCGCCCGAGGCTGCCTCACCTGTGGCCAAGGAAGCATGCCATACAGGTCCTGTCTCCTCTGACCCTATGACCACCATGCTTGCTGAGTTTACCTCCAGCCTGGAACTGCAGGGGGGGCCCAGAGCTTTGTCTGGTCAGAGGGTTAGGCCATAAGAGATATTATAAGGGTAAATTAAATCCAGAAAAATGACCAAACATGACAAAGAAAGGACTGCATGTGCAGAATACACTCCAAATTATGTTTATTGGTTTGAACTAATTTATATTTGGACACATTTTTTACATTGTAATGTATTCAGGAAGCCTGCAGTTTTGGAATGGGGGGGCCCCCGCCTGTATCCAGCCTGAACAGGGGCTCTAGGAGAAAAGGTTGGGAATCGCTGCGTTTGAGAACATGATTAGAGGCTTTCAACTCGGTCAAAACACGGCTGCTAGAATATAGGGACTAAAAGAAGAGAGCACATAACTCCAGTGCTGAAGTCTCTCCACTGGCTTCCCATTGAGTTTAGAATTAAATTTAAAATCCTCCTCCTCACATATAAGGCTATAAAAGGGATGGCTCCGATCTATCTCCAAGAAATGATTGTGCCATATCAGCCAATCAGAGCGCTTCGCTCTTAAAACGCAGAACTACAGGTGATTCCACGCGTCTTTAAAAGCACAATAGGAAAAAGAGCCTTTAGCTTCAGGCTCCGTTTCTATGGAATCAACTTCCGTCTCATGTTAACAAAGCAGACACAGTCCCCATTTTCAAGACTAGGCTCAAAACGTTTCTTTTCGAAAAGGCTTATAGTCAGGTCAGCTAGGGTCAGTACTAAACCTACAGCATAAGCAAGGCTGCTATAGGAGCTAAAACGCTGGGGAAACACATTGAGCCCTATCCTCTCGTTTTCCTTACTGTATGAATTATGTTGCAATATTTAGGTCTACCTGCACATTTTCTGGTTAAGACATTTCGTTCCTGTGTGACTTATTTTGATCATTCTTGATGTCTGATATTGATTTGTTTTTGTCCATACCGACCTTTGAGATGACTTCTGTTGTGATATTGGGCGTTACAAAAATAAATTGATTGAAATAAATTGGTTGATTGATAAAGACAAACTCTACGGCTATTGCTGAAGTGAAGGGGGCTGGCATAGAAAACACACGGCTCAAGCGAGTTCTATCTCCCACCTGGAGAACGTGAGGTGCTCCAAGGGGTACTCCCGGAGGCATGACAAGATCCCAAACGCCGTTGATGTAGTGCACCGCCTTGGACCCAAACGTCCCAACAGTACGAGGAGTCGGCCCGTCATCATCCAGTTTACCTACCGGCACATCAAGGAAGTGGTATGGCGCGCCGTTAGAGGGTCTCCGTTGCTCGAGACAAACAACCTGAGGCTGTCCTTGGACTTCTCCCCAGAGGTTTTTGCGAGAGGAGACGCCTGCTGTGGCCTCAGCTGGACAAGACGCGGGAAGATGGCAAGCAGGCCTACTATGTGGAAGGCCGCGCTTTCATTGATGGGGTGGAGATCTTTCCACCCTAAAATACGCTTGAGTATGAGAAGGTAAAGCAGCTCAAATTTTGTCTTTGTTATGTTGGGTTTGGTGTTCATTGATAAAGGAATGAATTGCCACAGAAGTGTAAAAGCACTTTCTTTTTCTTTCAGTACCTCCTAAGGAGAGATGAAATACTCCAAGTTAAAATGAATGATCATTGAAGACACCTTGGTGTTGATTTTTTGGTGTCTGAATTGTTTAGTTATAAATGTAATATAAAATAAATAATAATAATTAAGCACTTTCCAGGAAATATGTTTTTGCTTGGAAAATGTAAATAAATATATTATATAAACAAAACAAAAAAGTCACTTTAAGACCATGGTTTTTTTTAATTTATTTTTTTACTCACCAACATTTGGGTACAAGTTTTACAAAGATTATGAATAACAATACCCATGATATTCTATGGGCTCTTTTTGTCGATATACAGTATATTTCTATTAGGTTGGCAGTCCTCAGTCTCTATTTTTTAGATAGAGACCATGCATACACCAACCACATTACTTTTTCAGGGATCCTTAGGGATCCTTTTTTATTTTATTTATTTATCTTCTCTTTCTTTTTTTCCTTCTATTTTTTTTACAAGAAACTCACAATACAAACAATGATATTAAGTTTTGGAAAAGTCAATGGGGGAGGGAACTATGGGCTGCACACAAAACGGAGAAAGCAGCCGGTGTCCTTATACTACAAGAAAAGTTTTCAGATAAAATCATTGCACATGAAAGTGACCCAGAAGGCCATTATATCATCTAGAGATTACCTCCGAAGAATGACAACACCTCCAATAGACACCTTAACGCCTTCATGGATAAATATGATTTATGTGACATTTTCAGGGAAAGGTTTTCTTCCCTAAAAACATACACTTGGTGCTCCAAAGACCTGTCAAAAATCCAGGATTGACTATTGGCAAATCTGCAAAACCATCTCTCCTGATTTTATTGAAGTTAAAATTCACCCCGCTCCCCTCCCTGATCATAAAATAATTACTCTTAACTTAGCCCTGACACTGGCTACTAACATCCCCAGAGCTCTCTGCTGGAAGCTTAACAATAGCCATCTTGAACATGAAACGGTTGTAAAAGACATAACAAAACTTGCTAACTCTTATTGGGATATGGCAGTAAATCAAGACTCCTTCAGCCCCCAATGGGAGCTTCTAAAATTTGAATTAGGAAAATATCTGAGAAAATACAGTAGTGGTTTAGCGAGGGGTAGGAGACTGGAGGAGGACGAGTTGTGATAAAAATAATAAAAATAAATTAGACATGATGTATAGAAGAAAAGCAGAAGAAGCTTTCATAAGGAGCTTTCATAAGGTTGAGAAAAGGATGGCTAGAAGAGGGCGAACAATGCTCATCCTACTTTTTTAATTTACGAAAATCCAAAATGAAAAAACAAAGCATCGACATGTTGAGAGTTAAAGACCAGACTGTTAATGACTATAAAGAAATTGCCTCATGTTCTGAATACTATAGTAAACTATATTTCTCTTGCCACAATAATGAAAGCTGCTCTTCACTTTTGGATTCGATTAAAACTTGCAAAGTTATCACAAACCCTGACAAAGAGTCATGTTAAAAATTGGTAGAGGTACATTGGTAGAGGTACAAGATGCAATCAGGCACCTCAAGCCTAACAAATCACCCGGGAATGGTCTTTCTGGTGAACTCTATCAGAAGTTACTATCCCCATTTCTGCTCAGTATGTTCACTGAAAGTATTGATAAGGGAAAGCTTCCACCACCTTTATCTCAGGGTCTAATAACTCTTATTCCTAAACCCAAACATGATTCGCTACTGCTTGACAATTGGCATCCAATTAGTCTCCTTAATACAAACTACAAAAATATTAGCCTATATCCTTGCCAAGCGGTTAAAAAAAACTGCCCTATATAATACACAAATCACAATCTGTCTTTTTGAGCAAAAGGCTCATCAATGGCTAACAATGTATGTTTAGTCTTTGACCTCTTGGATTACTCACACCTTATTGATGATAATAGTTAAATTTTGTTTTTGGACTTTTACAAGGCCTTTGACACTCTGGAACATCATTTTAATCAGTCACTCAGAAAATTTGGATTTGGCAATTTCTTTATTAGTGCTATACAAACTTTGTATACTGACTGTAACTCTTCAATCTATCTTAGACATGTATCCCGTGGTGTCCGTCAGGGCTGCCCAGCTGCCCCCTACTTTTTCTTAATGGCTGCTCAGCTTCTGGCAAACCTTATTTCTGAGGGTAACGTCCAAGGGATTGCTATTGCTGGCAGGGAGATTTTGATTAGTCAGGTGGCTGATGATACCACATTGTTTTTGAGGAACTCTCAACAGATCCCGAAGGCCATACATCTGATTAAACAGTTCAGTCGCCTCAGGTCATAGTCTTAATTGAAACAAATGTGATTTACTGCCTATTAAAGAATGCAATGATCCTGCAATATATGATATCTCTATAAAGTCAGAGGTGACCTACCTAGGCTTAGTAATTACAAAAGAGGAAGCCAAACGTAATCAACTAAACTTTGACCCTGTTATGGATAAAGCCATAAAATGGTTTAACCAGTGGCTACAAAGATCTGTCATTGAATGGTATGATCTTGTTGTCTAAATCAGAAGGAATTTCCAAACAGATATACGCCGGCATGGCTCTAGATGTAGATCCAAACACAAGTAAATCAATCGATAAAATGTTGTATAACTTCATCTGGAAAAATAAAACCCATTATATAAAGAACTCAGTTATAACTAATCCAATAAAAGCAGGGGGCCTGAACTTGACTTTACTTCTCTAAACTTCACATGTGAAGGGTTAAGTGAAGCAGTTGTGAAGGCAGTGGCAGCTCGGAGTGTCTGCTGCTTCACATGAAGATACATTGGTGTTGGCCATTGAATTCCAGTTTCCTGTACTGATCAGGTTTGATGGATGGCTGTGACTTTAAGTGTCCTTTTTAAATGTTTTTTTTTTTTGTACTGGAAAGGTCCTGGACCAGGGCTCATACTCTGGAGCTTTTAACTGTTATGTTTCATTAAAGCAGTCCTGGAGTCCTGTTTGGTTTCATTCATTCATGCTTGAGGAGTCTGTCTCATTTAGAATCAGAATCAGAATAGAATTTATTGCCATTGTCAATGAAGGTTTCACAGACTAGGAGTTTTCTTCGGTGTACTCGTGCAACATGAAACATAAACTTGTAATAATGATAAATAATAAACTATGGGGGAAAAAGGATATAAATAAAATTATAGAACTATAAGGCATGCATAAAAATAGAATAAGATAGAAAAAAATCTAATAAAATTGTAATTTAACGCAATACAAGACAGCAGCATAAATGGTGAATTACAGATTAGCAGCAAAGGTGAGTGTGGACATACCACACAGTGAAAATAGAGCAGTGCAAATGGAACAGGTTATTCAGTTTACATTAGTCTGATACAGAGTTAGTAAGTGTTCAATGAGGTTGTGCTTCACTGGACTCCATAGTAGAGGTGGGTACAGTCACCAAACTATTGATCTCATTCATCCATCCATTTTCCTCTGCTTATCCGCACTTAAATGCACTTGTAATATGTGGGGGGTGGGAGCTGGGTGTGCAATTGAATGATCTGTTTTTAATCTGTAAAGCACTTTGAGTTGCATTTTGTATGAAAAGCGCTTTACAAATAAAGTTGGATTGATTGATGTGACTGGGTCAGGCTCAGGTTGGTGCATAATAAAAGAGATGGGATAAAATGTTATCAAACTTGTGTTACACAATAATACACACTACTCAATGTTACAAAACAGAGGCTGGTAGGTGCTGGTAGTGTGTATGGGTGCTATGATGCTAGATAACTTGTAGCTTGTATAACATCAATGCATGAAAACACCAAAAGTGAGGGGTGAAAATGTTGAAGTGAGCGCTCATGTCTCTTTATACACCTGGTGTTTGCATTTCAGCGCTGTTTTCTGCCCACTACACTGTTTGTCAGCCTTGTGCAAGGAGATGAGAACGCACATGGCCCTATTGTTGATGACTTTGTAAAGTGGTGCAAGGAGTCTCACCTTCATTGAATGTCAAACAAAACAATTGACACGTGCATTGACTTCAGAAGGAAGCCTCATGCTCCTGACGCCACTAAAATCAATCTTTGCATGGATTTGACAGAGTGTTCCAGAAGATGGCGCTGTGAGACCATACCACCACATTAAGAGAGTCTCCGCTAGGGGCGCTCTACTGCACTCTGAACAACTCTCAATATTTCCGCTTCCAGGTTGATTGTTGTTTTTAAACACAGAATCCTCCGCGGTCCGTGTTGGATCCACAGCCCACAGACATGCACCACACCCCGGGTAGAGCTCAGCACAGTCCCCGCTACAGCCCCAGAGGCTCCCCTCAGGGCTGGGGGCCCTCTCCCCGGGGCTGGGGACCTCCACATGGCGGACCACGCTTCTCTCCTGGGTCTGGACCTGGAGGAGGCCGTGGGTTTGTTGCAGGAGCCCCAGGGACCAGGGGCAGACGCTGGGAAGAGCCCCGCAGAGGAGTGTCCCATCCGGGGTCTGGAGCCAGAAACCAGACGCAAGTGAGACCCGCAGCAGAGATAAAGTTTATGATCAGGTCATTATAAATAATATTAGAAGTAATATTCTTAACAGTTTCAGGGAGACGTGTCCGTGGAGAAATACTTCAGCCCTAACATGATGCAGGATCCATGGAAAAACCTGAGTCCAGTCTCCAAAAACCAGGTCCAGACCGGGTCTAAACCAGGCCCATACTCGGATTAGGTGTTCATGTGGACTAAAACAGCGCTCGTGAAGGGCCGTTTTTAGAGTTTATCCTGATGCTTCATTGTTTTTGTAAATATATTTTAACATTATAGTAAAAGAGGAAAACATTGTTTTGTGTCAGTTTTAACGAAACTAAACGGACTGTTGTGTAGGCCTAATTAAAGTTTATCTTTATACATTTACGGAAAGTCCTTTATTTATTTTTTACTGCGCATGTGCGCTGTTTTTGTACCCGGAAGTGCAGTAGCAGCGGAAGAGCACGGATCAGGTGAGTTTGGTGTTTTTAAGATGATTTTAAATAAAGCCGATAAAAGTGGGACTGTACTGCACTCTTTACGGACCTGGGCCAAGTTTAGACCCAGGTTAAAACTTTGGGCTTGAGAGTGACCAGACAGACCGTAAATAGAGAGTTGATCCAATTTGGTCTGACATCGATAAAGTTGATTCAGTCCAGCGCGGGTGAGGTACCGTACAATATTACATGCTAGAAGCCCTTTTTTCACACAAAAAGCAGAATGAAATTGAAAATTTTTTTGGCCCGAGGTCGGCCCCTTATGACCAGCTGTTTCACCCGCTCCCAGTGCTGGTGTTGCCGGTGTCCCAGTTCATATCGCCGGTTATATCATCTTGCCTGACAGCGTGGTTCTTCTGATTGAGTTTTATGGTGGATGGCAATCACATTTAAGGTGCATTACCGCCATCTACTACTGTATCGAGTTAGACCAGGATGTCGCTTTGCCCCACAAATAAGGGGGGAAAAAATAAATAAATACATGTAAATCACTTTCTAACAAAAATGTCCATAGAGCCTTACTGCACTCACTTTTAGATCCCTGCTGTAAGATGTCACACAAATCCAGTCTTTGTTTCAAGTCATGTCGCTGCATACTATACTGTTCAGTCATACATAATATGTCTTGTAGATTTAACCTGATTACAATATTCAGTTCCCAGATTGATGTTTCCCTATTTCATGGAACGTATCATTAAGTCGTATGTCCAATCCTAGTCTTGTCATTACAACATCTTGTCTTCTATTGCCACTTGTACTAATTGTGTCTCCTACACTTTTCTGAATTTTATAAAACCACCGCCCAGTGTTCCCCTGATCCCAATCTTTCTGCCACTGTAGTTTCAAATTCCTTTTAATACTTTTTGCTTGGGTTTTACTCACATTCACTGTTATACATCTCTATCGTGTACTGCTGCTTTGGCATTTCTATCAGCCAGCTCATTCCCCACCACACCTACATGAGCAGGTACCCACATAAAAACAACAGTAAGCCCCATCATCTGTATTCTATACAATACTACCCTCCCGGCTCCTGCAGGTGCAGACTGTCGTGTCCTTGGGCAAGACACTGTCACAGGTTTCGGATGAGGGCTAGTGGAAAATGCAACCAATAAAAGACTTAAAAACAGGGTAAAATTATAAATACGTTTTATTACAATTTAAATGTCCAGATAAAAGCTACGATTAAAAAGCTTATTTAAATGTATAAAAAGGTATAAGGTGCGAGTCGGTCACGTACGTCCTCTCTTCGGGACGGGGAGAGGGGGGCAGCCGGCGTGGATCCCACGAGGGACTGGGGGGCATCCAGGTGCAGGCCCCGAAGCACCAACATTACCGAGCGCAGGGGGGGCGCGCGCTCCCTGTCTCAAGCGCCTGGTGCTCTCAGCTCTGGCGCACCCGCCGTTTCTTCCGCCGTCCTCTGGTCCTTAGCGTCGTGGCTCGCACATCTCCCAGCTTCCTGTTTGCAAGGAGTGTGCCCTCCTTCCGTGCAGTCATCGTGCCACCGTCAACCTGGGCCACTGTCTGGGCCACCGTCCGGGCCCACGGCCCCCAAGTTCCTCATGGCGTCTCGCCTTCCCGTGCTCTCCTGCCTTCCCTCCTGCGTCCCCCCTTTTTGTCCTCTCTTCTCGCGCCAAGCACAGGTGTGCGTAATTACGCACCAGGATAATTAAAAGTCACGTGAGGGGTAAACGGGGAAGCAAGAAGTGTGAAATAAAATACATGCAATAAAATGTTAAAAAAAAACACTGCACCCTGTTACCTTCGCCCAATGCCTAAGTGTGAGTGGCTCGCACAGCTGGTCGTGACGAGGATCAGGCTGATGCAAAGGCAGCGGCGCCTCGTCTGGATGATCAACGAGAGTTGGCAAATGTAGACGAGCGCAACAGGGGCGGAGACAAAAGCCTGAAGTCAAGCTGGACACGCTGCACGGCCCGAGAACTGAGGGCTGCCTCGGTCACATCAGATATATCACATGCATTTCATGTTGAAGTTGAATAAAACTCATTTCAAAGTCTCTGACCCCCCTGCTCTGTTATCTTTACACTTAAGCCACAGATTGTACATTTATGACCACAGGAAACGCTCCTATTAAGTTTGAAAGATAAAATATTACCTCTAAATCAAACGTTTGAACTGGAAAGCTTTGATCATGATGTTTATTTAAGGGACAGTGGAAAACTTGATAGTTTCAGTTAAAGTTGGCGATGTGTCCAGATCTAACGTAGACAGCACTGAGGAGAGAGGAGGAGGGTCCAGCCGAACAACAAGGGCTGCATCTAAAATGGGAAATAAGCCTAGGAAATGTCCTTACCTTAATGTTGACCCGGACGTGCGTCATGGAACTGCCATGACAAGGAGCGTCTAAATTCGCCAGTTCAATGAGGAAGGAGCCAGGAAATGCTCCCTATCATAGTTCCTTTAGGATAGGAACCTCTGGAGGTCCCTTATCAGCGTCAGGAGCTATGAGGATATCCCACAATCCTTTGCACAGGCCTCTTTTTCGGAAACACTCGAGGGTTTTCGTAAATTACCGATCTCTGCAGGACACTGTTTATGATTGACAGACATGAGTTTAATTCAATAAAATGATCTGCACAAGACAAACTTTATAAAGTGACTAAATAAATGCCCAGAGCCTCCACAGAGCAGCCTCAAGATCACTGCTAAACTAATGGTTTCACCACTTTAGTTAGAATATCAATCTAATATGCAAATTAGCCACATGCTGAATGCGCTGATAATAACATGATAATAACATGATAATAACATGATAATAACACAGGGAGCTGAGCAGCTCCCTGTGTTTGCCTGAAGTTTATAAAGTGCTGTTTATTGAAACAAAAAAAAACAGTTGACAATCTGTTTAAAGTCAGTGGTGGACAGTAGAAGAAGGAGCATTTTTGATTGTGGGTAACAGAGTCTTTTTAAAATAGCTGTCGGTGACTTAACTTCCCCCGTTGTTTCCGCTGAGTGAGGAAGGTTCAAATTGGTGCAAAATGCGCAGCTGAGGCACAGTTTGAATCAATCATTTCTAAGGACATATGGCATTATTAAAGTGACATTTCAAAGCCCAATTGGTTGACCTCACAACATACAAAAGCACCTAAGCCATTGTTTTAAAAATCGAGGTGAAGGACAGGTATAGGCCAACCTGGAAAATAAGCACTTCACTCACATGAAGGGTGGAAGTAACAAAAATTATTTGATAAAAGGCCATGTGAATGTGACAGATGTAAAATGAAAAAAACAAAAAAAAACAAAAAGGGGGACACTGATCACCACAACACATCAAAGTTACACAAAAACAGAATGGTCTCTTTGTTGCTATGTTTGATCTCCATAAGGTAGATTTGGTTTGAAGTCTATAGATCGGTAAGTCATGTTATGATCAGAAACATCAGAGGTGCCCATCGAGCACTCTTCCACTCTGTACAACAAGAAGTTGCGAAAGAGAAAAGTGAGTAAAGTCCTTATTAATTACATTAAGAGAGACCATCTTTAGGTTATTTTACATTCAGACAGTAAAAATGGAATATGCACCAGTGACACAGAAACAAAGGAAAACAGAAACAAGATGAACCAAATGTGAGAGGGAATGACAAATTGAACTACGCTAAACAAAAGTGGAAGAGAACAGGAACGAGACGAGAGTAGTCACCATGGCTAGGGGAGACATAAGCTCCTCAGTTGGGACCCCGTTGGAGAGGCAGAAGGGAAAGCCTCAGTGATTGAGAGGGCCTTAAAAAGGAAAGATACTGTGTCTACAAAACACATAGTATTAGGAGTTAGATGCTATAATTTGATGAATAATCATTTGATGATTGTGCTCTGGTCTTTTGTTGCAGATGGCAGAACAGCCACATGACCCCTGGCAGAGTGCCCTGGACCATGCCGTCGCTGTGGCTCGAAAATCAGGAGAGGTCAGTCCCACTGTGAACTAGGGCTGTCACAGTTATTGTGTGAAAAAATATTGTGATTGTGACTTTTACAAAAAAGAAACAAAGCATTATATGTGTATTTTTATATTGATTTGTTGGTTGTTGGATTTGAAAACCCATTGAACATTTAGCCTATATTTAAAAAAAAAAAAAGATTTTTTGAATTGGCTAATTTCTTTATTTTTTACCGTGAAATAGTGAATACAGCGCTGCCCTACCTACCTGCGCTACCTAAGCTCCTCAGTAAGGACCCCGTTGTATGGGGCTAAAAGGAAAGCCTCTGCGATTGAGAGGGCCCTAAAAGGAAAGAAATTGTGCCTATAAACATAGACACCTCTTCTATCCTATAAGTCCAACAAAAAATAAAATAAAAGGCTGGAAAGAAAAAGGTGTCCAAGAAAACGATTCTCCCACCTAATGCATGGGGCCAAAACAACCTCAAATTGGATCAATCCTGCGATGCTTTCCGGAGGGCTTGCTCCAGGCCCTCCAGGGTTCGTTGCAAGGCATCATTCAAGCAGTCCTCCAACTTTGCATACGTGCGGTCCACCACCTGCTCAACCGGGTGGTCCTCCACCTGCGCAAGCGAGCGCCCCTCCATCGGATAACCTGCCGTTTTATTCCTTGCGTCTCCTGACTACCTCGGCTGGATAATCACGATCAAAACCAATGAGTTTGGAGCCCACCTTGATTTTCATCTTCCAAGCCTCTCTCAGGACCATTTCTTTGGTGGAATAATGTCGAAAATTGACGACGATGGATCTCGGAGGTGCGTCCCGCTGGGGTTTACCGGTGAAGGGCCGATGTGCGCTGTTGATGCCCAGGTCCGAGTCTTCCGGCAGCTGTAGCTGGGCTTTCAAGAAGGAATCTATGAACTGCGGTACAGAGCCCCTTTCAATCCCCCCTGGCAGTCCGAATATATGGATATTCTTTCTTCGCGATTTTGTTTCCAAGTTGATCACCTTTCGTTGGAGGGCAACACGTTCCTCTCGAGCTGTATCCTGGGCCCCAGTCTCTTTCTTGGCCCAAATCTCCAGCCGGAAGACTTTAGACTCTACACGAACCTCCACACGAACCGCCGGGCTCTGCAGGTCCTCGGTAAACTTGTCCAGCTTGCCGTATATTTTGTCGAAGTGGCCGCTTATTTCTTGCTTCAGCATGGTGAAATACGTCCGCATTTCTGCTTTTAGCTTAGCCATAGCTTGAAGTATCAGAGAGTCGCTGTTCGCTGCAAAGTCATGGCTAACGCTAGCTTGGGCTCGCTGGGGATTAGCTTTGGTGGTCAATGCTTTCCTAGTAAGTCTAGACATGTTTCTCCCCTTATATTGTCGGATATGAATTGTGTCTTCTTCGGGAGCTGAACATGTGAATCACAGCCGCAGATATGGAGTTTGGAGGGGGTAACCCCTCCACTCCCCTTTTTACTTCACTTTGACCCCCAGCCCTCTCCTCACACACTCCCCTCCCCTTTTTACTTCACTTTGACCCCCAGCCCCCTCCTCACACACTCCCCTCCCCTTTTTACTTTGTGATGTCACTTCCATTCCCTCTGAAGCGTGTTCCATTTAGGAGGACACTTGCCTTGGATTGAAAGGAAGTGACTTTGGAGGCATTTCCTTCAAAGACAAGACACATGGGCCCAGTATTTCAAAAATAATCCAAATCTGATCTGATTTTGGGTATTTCAAATCAGATTTTATCCTGAAGATGCAAATCCAGATCCTGCCTTTGATCCGGATATTTTACCCTTTTGGGTATTTCAAAAGATCAGATCCAAATCTGGATCATTTTGATCCTAAAAAGAAGGATTAAAATGATCCCACCTCAGAGGAGGATTTTAGGTTGATCTTGTGTTCTAGATGGCTGGATTTCACACAGTTGGAGACATTTTACTCCTCAGAATAAAACTGTATTATATTGACTAAATATTATCTTTTACTCTTGAAAACAGAATAATATCCTATTGTCAAATTCACTACAAAAAGGCCTTGTGTTCAAATCTTTGCTTCAATCATTTTTTCCTCTAGACTTGAAGTTTGTGACCAAGGTTTCAACATTGTTTTCATGAAACATTTAGTTTAAT
>OMNZ01029380.1:0-22139 GCA_900303255.1 Lesueurigobius sanzi
CAAATACAATAGTAATAATTAAATAAAGGCTATAACTTTAATTTAGAGGCAATATCTCATCCTGCTAACTTAATAGGAGCTGTGCTCTGATATAAATGTACAATCTGAGTGTAAACAAACGGCTTTGGCTTTGAATTATGAACGTGATGTGCAACTTTGCCGCCCCCTAGTGTGAAATCTGTAGATTTCTTCAAAGTCCTCCTCGTGTGCGTGTCAGTCTCTGTGCAACACTGACATTCCATTGGTGCAGACTGCTGACGTAGGCATGAACGCTGCCTTGTCATACATGAAGGTGAGAGCCAATTCCAATGGGAATTACGACGACACATGCGCTGTCGTCTTTCAAACTGAAGAGGGAGCAACACTGACGTTTTTTAGCAGTAAAATAAGATTTCTACTAATATGCACTGCCATGTCAAAATAGTGACAAGGACCTGTAGCCAACTCTATGAGACACCAACTTTAACCGATTCTCAGCTAAAAAAAGTTGATTTGGGGTTTAGTGCCTCTTTAAAAAAATACAATTTAATAAAGAACAACAAAAATTTCCCGGGGACCTACCTCTGAATGTCAGATTCACCTGGCTGGAGGATTATGTTTAAGGTTGATGGGGGAAACTGAAGCACTCGGAGGAAACCCATCCAGACACGGGGAGAACATACAAACTTCACACAAAAAGGCCAGCAGAGTCTGCTAATTGAACTTTCTTTCTTTCTGCCAAGAGCCCTAATCACTCTGCCACCATGTCGAGATACATTACAAAAGTGTACAGCAAAAGTGAAGCCATTAAATCAAGACTGGACAAAAAGCAAACAAGGTTTATCACAGCATGACTGACCACATTAGTAAATTACAGCAAGTAAACTTTAGCAATTGTACAATATGTGCCATTAGCAACCAACAACAACAAGACTGAAAACACCGTGTTTTCTAGTTTGCTCTGTCACTAAACTGAATGCCACAAATTGGATGCAGAAAATGTCAAGCTTAAAAATAAATAATCACTTTAACACAAGCTTGGAGTCTTTAAAAAGAAGAAGCTGGAGTTTAAAAGAGCCCATTTGCCGTTGTTACGGTCTAACAGGTGAAGGCAGCGGTGCTTTCAAAGCCCCTTGCAAAAAATAACCATATTTTTATTATGAGAGTCTTTATTAGGTGTGTGCTTCTGGGTCCCTGCTCATTTCTTCAGGGGCAAACAAAACGAAGCTAAGCAGTAGTTGCACAGTCCCTCCCACCCATCTCGCCCTGCCAATGCCCCCTTTTTAACTGGCTCCTGCACCCCCTCTGCCTGCTCCCATATCATGCCTCCTCCTGGATTAAAAGCTCTTAATTTTCACTAATTACACAACTCATTTCTTTTTCTTCATGTCTCGGCATTTCTCCTTGTCAGCGCTCCATGGGGCTCGTAAACACATTTGGAAATGGCCTGTAATGTGCTTGCCTTGTGAGGGCTTAGGGCCTTTAATGGGCACGGGGCTTGTTTGATAAGTCTCCACTTCATCACACGGTTTATTAATTAAAGTTTATATTACATTAGAAACAAAGTTAAAGCTATTTGCTCCACAGTAATGGCTTCATGTAGCTGCATATCTATGGCCAATTAATTGTGAGCAATTTTCCGCCCCCGTTTGCATTTTTTCCTGTATTTGACAAAAGTGCGTTCGTTGTGCTCGGGGCACCAAGTCGCAAGCGTCAGTGTAGCTACAGCGCAATTCAGATCGACTGTCAATTTCCTTTGAATGAAGTGTCAAAGTATCACTACTATGTGCGATAAGTAAAATAAGCATCCAATAAATGAGTTAAAATGGTCATGAGGTATGGTAAAGAGGATATCTACTATATCTGTGTAGGTTCTCAGTCGTACCGGAGTTGGCCATCGTAGGCAAAGATCCTTCATTCTTCCTCTGTACTCATAGCTGAAGTGTTTGACGTTTCGATCTTAATCCAAAGAATCTTCGTCAGAATATTTGCCTACTCTTCTTTATAGAAATATTTTTTACAGAGCTAAAGAAAAGTCCACAACATGCCCACTTGGCTCTTTGGATCTATCATCTTATGTTGTCAATGAGAAATGGTAAATATACAGTATGTAATTGTATAAACATATATGGAATTATATTACACTTGATTTGTGTTACTTACTACCGAAGACTTTCGTAGGCAAAAATTCTTCAGTCTTCATCTGTACTCTGTAGTACAGATGTACAGATGAAGACTGAAGAATTTTTGCCTACGATGGACAACTCATGTACGACTGAGAACCTACACAAACATACCGAAGACTTTGTTCTTTGTTTTTTTATATACAGTATATATAATGATTTAATAAAAATAAAAATATAATGATTTAAAAAATGTAAATAAAGTTTGCAACGTATGAAAAAGCCATATTTTTGTAATGCAATGAACAGTATACTGTAATTCTTTGTGGAACTTTCAAAAACTATACTTTTAATTGTTGTTTAACTTCAATACAAAACTTTTAAGAACTTTGCCAAATATGTGCTAAACAATAATGAGTTTAGAAGTGATCTCTCCATAAGGGACACGAAAAAAACATGTCTTTAAAATGAATTTGAATAACACCCTGCTTCCCTTGCCACACATGGAAAGAAAGAAGAGAAAAAGCAACACCAATTTAATGACTCATACCGTACTCATACTGTACTTGTAAGTAAGTTAAGGTGAATTATATTGATCCCTTGTAGGGGGATTTTGTCTCTGCATTTGACGCATCCTTCGCTGCTGCTGGTGCCACCCATCAGGAGCAGTGAGCCACCACGGTGCAGTGCCCGGGCACCCATGTCCAGATGTGGAGCCAGGCTAATGGTCAGAACATGTCATACAATTGTGAACCAAACAAAGTTATTTTAGTTTAGGTTAAGTATACTTTCAATTCAAGTACTCTTCGAAATTTCAGTCATGGACAAACATATATAGTATTTTTTCATTTTTTTCATCACATGGTCCATATAACCATCATATGTGCATGAGTGGACAGCAGCCTGCTCCACGTACCAAGAGTCACTATGTGTTATGTGTTATATGTTCAATGTAAAGAGTAGAGAAGACAGGGGCAGAGCTGAAGTACTGTGGCCTGTCAGGTGTAATGAGAAACAATACACACTGCAACTGTGGTCACTGCAGGAAATACTTCTGTTCCTAGGAATACAGCTCTTCTGTGCGCAATACTATAGATGGTGGATAAAGGTGATGCTTGACAGAAGTTTCAAAGGGAGATGTCAGGATAAAAGCAATGCTACACCACTACCAAGGACCTCATGTTTCACTTTGATGGTTTGTTTGCTTTTGGTTGGCCTAGAAGCTCACAATAGTAGACTATTAATTATATGGATGTAGATGCCTTTTGCAATAACCAGATATTTGCCATTTTGATTCCCACAACTGGAACGGCAGTTGTTTTCTTGGGCAAAACAGTTACTCCCTCCATGATAGAACGACTTTAATGGACACCCCCAAACTAGATCATCCTGATGATTGGCCAAATGTTTATGCTTTCTGAGATCATCTGGTGTGACCGACATTAGAATTGACGACATATGGAAATCTACAAGGGGGTAAAAATCAGATAAAAGTAAAGCAATCAATCCAATTTAAGCTTGTATTCACACACAAGTCTCCAAGGCAATCTTTAACAAATTAATAAACTTATGACCAAGACAATAGGAGCAAGTCTGCATCTGTTTCATAAGAGTGAATTACTCATTTAAATGAAAACACATAAAAGGTGAGAACATAATGCTAGAATAGCATAGTTTGTGAATTGATGAATGGAGGGGAAAATAACTAACTCTATAAATTAAATAACTCTCATGCTGATTGAGAATGAACACAGGAAAAGCCTTGAGATTAGTCATCTTGTCAACATAAACACATGCCATCTAACGCCACAAGCTCCTGACAGTCTCCCATGCATTATGCAGATGCACGGCGGTCAGCTCTATGCAAACATTATAGTCTGATTATGACCTGCAGTTTGATAGGCCCACGCCAACTGTGGAGGGTCGTGTGGTTGTTTACCCCATGTCAGGGCATCAGAGAGCGGCTAAATGCCTCTCTATTGTGTGTTCGTCTTTCTTTGTGTGTTTGACAAATATTGAGTCGAGAAAGACGGGGTGGCAAAGCACAAGGGAGGGAGGGTTCGAGCAACAGTGGCAGCAGGTGCACCATCTCGCTAATATTTGCACAGCAGCTTCGGTGACAAACAAGCAAAAAGTGCCCCCCTCCCTTGAAGAAAAAGGGCAAGTGTCTCCTCGCAAATGGCCCGGTTATAGACACATAAATCCAACAGCCCATCTGTATCCCCCCATTCCCATCCCTCTCCTTTCTTTGGCTGCGGCAAATCCCCTCCAAACAGGACAATTGGGGAAATGTGTCTTGGCAACATATGACATTATTTGGGCTTGTGTAGAGGTCACACTGACATATTACATGCGTATGTGGGGTGTGTGCATGTGTGCTGGCCACCATTATGGGCCCCCCACCTGTAGAGAAGGAGGCAAAGAAAATGGCAGGACACGGCTTCATTTGGTGGTGATACGTAGGTCAAGTAAAGAGGAGCAAAAACTTGACATCAAAGCAATGAAGTAAACTGAATCATGTTGAATTAGGCAAATGGTTCAAGACTATACAGTATATGCAGATATCTAGAGTATTATTATACTATTAGATTGTTTAATATCCTATCAATTGAATGTAACAAAGGAACTTTTAATTGAGATTAAGTAATACAAAACAAATGACTTAAAAATCAAATCAAATATTCTTGTGGGAACATGGTTTTGTTTGTTTGAGGTGAAGAGGATTAGTTTGCAACAACCTACAAATAGTCCTACATACGTCCTACAGCTGCTTATGTCTTCTATCTTCAAAAACACCGTAACATACAAAGTGTCAGAAAATGCACAAAAGCCACTAATCTCTCATATATATTCATAAGGCTTTCAGAGCACAGGCTGATCTGTTTATTTCCAAGAGGACACAGAGGTGAGGGGGTCACTCTGAAAGGGGCTCAGGAGTAGCCGAGTGACAGTGTGTAGGCAAAGCCCCTTATCGGACCAAGCCTCTCTATTTTGGTGGATAGGCATAAGAAATGAATGCCTAATCCATTTAAACGGAAAATTCATGGGAGCTGCCCTGGCTGTGTGTGGGTATTAATAAGATGACAATGCAGATTCTACAATGAACAGGGCCGGGCTGTTGTTCCATTACTCTGTTCTGAGGTAATAAATACAGCCGATCAAATGGTGGAGTCTGAGGACCATAGCAAGGTATGTCAAAGATTTTATGAGCAACCGTCAGATGAGCTATAGATGTCGTTCCAACATGTGTGCCAATGGATTCTGCGGAAATGTCAGGCCTAACTACATCAAACCGTACCAGTTCAATATCTACAGAGCAAATAACACGGCAATACCCACATGTGGCAGAAACGGAAGTGATGTAGCTTCAAAAAACACCAGTCTGGCAATCTGCTATATGTCAGACAGAAAGTCATACAGCCATTTTTCACATACTGTATGAGATAAAAGGGACTGTGGAAATACTGTATGTCTGGCTGACAGCTTGCACAGTAGCAACAATTTCAGGAGCAATGGTTTGTTTGTTTGTTAAATGCACATCAAATCATAATTACATGTTTCTTTCACTTAATGGATGGATTCTTAAAAAAATAAATCTTTGATAATCAGGGGGACTGACAGTGTCATGTAATATTATGCACAGGGTCAGAGAATGTGGTCTCTGATGCTTGAAAAACAGGCGGCATGGTTCGTTAATGTACTTTAAGCTTTAAAAGAACTATATTTAATTATAGTTAATGAATCACGTCCCTTTGGTAGGAATCTATATCTCCTATTCAAAGAAGACTGAGCCTCATGAACACCCTGGTTATCCATATAAAATTATTATATATGTGCGTTTCAGTCAGGTGACTTCAGTGGCCTTCTGGCCCATACTATTTTGACGACTGCTGGGTACTGCAGCAGTGAATTAAACTATGCGTCTCCACTGATTGATCTCAAGATGCAACATCCGAAAATTGCACCTCAGGCAGATGAACAGAGCTGATACTTAACGGAAACCAAAACCATTTTCTCCTCCTCAACTGCCTGGAGAGTTCTTGAATCCAATTAAAAGCAACAAAGCCTGCCATGGATAGTATTCATTTTGTGCACATCACATTTGCTACAGTTGCTCATGAGCTACAAGCACAAACCTCACCAAGAGGATGTCCTGAACCACAGTATAAACATCTAGCCTTAGTATAATAACATGTACCAGAGGTAAGAGCTGAGCTATTACTGTATTTTATCTAGAGGATCATAGATGTGAGCCACAGGTGTTTACTGTGTAGAGGCTACATACTACATGTGCTAACCGCGTTCTGAGGTTCTGAGCAGCTTAAACATGGTATTTCACTGAAGCTCTGTTGACACTACAAACTGTAAAAATCACAGAGAAAGGTTAATCTCAGGAGTGGAAGCAGATCTTTGGCGACATCGTGCTGTGTAGTAACTGGACTGGCAGTGCTGCCACTAAATTCTTCTTTGCTAAGTGTACACACAGCTATGTGCTGTTTGTTTATGTAGCCATGTGCTCTCTCGCCTTTTTGCAGTTATCTTTGTGAGCCTTTCATTACACTGATATACAGATGCTGTGGCCAATCAGTTCTTTTTTTTCAATCAGTCCTTTATTTTCATCCTGAGAAGTGATATTATTGAATGTTGTTGCGGCATAATTTCACTTCAGTGCTCAAAATGGCGGCCACAACTATGTGTGACGTCACTGAAAACGCATTGGACCTTAGATTATTTATATAAATTTCCATTGACATACATAGTATATACTACACCCAGGAGTGTGAACTAAAGAACAATTTCTAAGGGTCTAAATATAAAGCAGAAAAGAGTGTCTAGGAACAGCACTCTAAACTGCTGTTGCTCAACAAAACACAGCACTTACAGTCCATCTGGGAAAGTTAAATTTTGACTCCAGATGCGGCCTGTGAGAGCACTAGACCGCAGTGCAGTTTGGGGCGACCTTTAATCCTTTCTGGACTCCGAATCGATGTGGACCATGCTAGGCCTAATAGCACAATCATGATCGCAGAGACTTGAGCTCCCATCGTTCAAAGGAGAGATACTAAAATTGTCAAGGGCGACTTCAGAAACAAGGAAAAACAGTATTCAGTTCGAGGGTCGCGACAAAGGTGAACATTTAAATCAATAACATATGGACATTGTTTAAAGTCTCAAAGAAAATCTATGCGTGGTGCAGAGGGATTGGGCAGGTGAGGCGCACCATGTGGTCAATACAGAAGCCCTTACCCCAAGGCAACAGGCGGACTCCGGCTGTGAGACAAGACTCTAGGCCTTATGTTGTCCAATGGCTCTCCCGCTGCTTCCTCACCTCTGGCCACTCAGTGCGACATTCACTTTCTCCTCAGAGCCCATGCACCTCTTGATGAAAAGCCAATCAATGAGCCTGACTGGACAATACGACTTCGTTAGGCAAAGGCTCGACGATGTACTATATGGTACTCTATGTGGATAAGCCAAAGTTGTTATGATTAAGTTAGAAAACATGCAGTAACACCTTAACTTAACACCTACAGCAAATTCACACCACCATGCCCCCTATAGAAAGTGTGCAGAGATTTGGAAAAACATGCATTTAACTTCTTCTGAAGGTGTCCTAACCTCTTATATCGGAAATGCTAATGTATGTGCTTTTTACATGAGTACAAAGGAAACCCAAAGTGTACCAGGTGGGCGAGCTAATTGTTTATGCTAATGAGCAGATGCACCTAATAACGAAAGCTCACCACAACAGGCTTTATGTAGAAGAAAATATAGTATAAGTTGGAATTACTGTATGTGTTTTTTCCTGCTATAAAATGAATCTTAAATAAGAGACTCATTTGAAATTCCTCTTGGCTTTGCCTTTAAGTGACAAAAGACAAATCTACTGTTACAAATTAACCCTCGAATAATGAATGAGAAATGAGATCCCTGAGGTCCTGATTGAATATTTGCTGGACTCATTTTGTTGACAATGATGGATGTGGGCAAAAGGAAGGCCTCAGCAAACTCATAATTCATATTTCATCGCACGCACATCAGACTTCAAAAGTGCAGATTTATTGATTGGCAAATGATGAATTTTCATTGTGCAGCAAAACTGTATGAGACTTGACGTGTCCCAGTGAGATTTGATAAATTGGGGCCATCAATTGAGGATTTGAAAGCGAGCAGGTCCCACACAGAACTCCCAGGACCACAGTGAAAGGTATCTTCTTCTTGCTGGAGATCAAAGGAATTCAAAACCGACATGATACGTAACGAGGCAGCTGCATGTGTTTGCTCTGCATTGTTACTGTGGCGTGACCCTGCCCTTGCGCAGCTTTGAACCGTACCCCTGTTGTCCTGAGAGAAAAAGAGAAATGGGTAGTCCATGTAAAGCAAGCTACAAAAACAAGCTTGTGAAAGGTTACTTTGGCTACAGTCCACAGAGTAGCTAAGTGATACAATGTAGCCTAGAGATAACCTCCAAAAACGCAGACAGGCTTTGAGTTTAACATGAAAGGAAATATAGAAATCATATTGGGCAAGAGTATATGCAGTGCAGCAGCTTATACTGCAACGCTGTCATATACACAAAATGTTTCATCAAAAATAAATGATAAACTACAATTTATCCTCTACTTATGTTTTAAAGAAGGATTTTAAAACTTGTAAAATAGCTATCAAGGTTCAAGACCATCCTCAGCAATTTTAATGGAGTGTTGAGTTTAAAACACCCCAGCACAGTTATAAAATACAGCACAAATGCAAAAAAAAAAAAAAAGAATAAACATAGTTTTTTTGAGTGGATTCACAATGAACTAAACAAATGAATACTATGCTGTGCTGGCCGTCTGTGTTCCATAATAAATCTGCTCAACGACGTTGGCCTGACTTTGAAATTGAGAATGTCATCTCGAGACTCGAGCGTTCTCCGGGCAGCGACCTTGTTCCAATGCTATTTCTCTGAGCAAGCGGCGCAAAGCATGTTACAAGAGAATAAGACGATTTAGATGGAGGAGAAGTCACTCAAGGAAATAAGTCAGATCGCGGCGCCTCGAGCTCTTTAAGGACATGTCGGATATGCACAATGCGGTGCTGATCACAGAACACGCAGGGCCAGATCCTTTTAAAATGCTGCTCTGTGGATGTGACAGAGCTGCTCTTGGCATACTTATTCACCGGATTAAAAACAGCATGAGGTGGTGCTTCTGTTCCACAACTTTTGTCCCTGTTGGAAAAAATGTAGTTTTTCAAGGATGAGCGTGATGGCTTTCCTTTGAAGACGTCTTGGGGGAAAAAGAACAAGCATTCGAGAGTGATTTACAGTGGCGCTGAATGGCGCGTGTGATTGACTATCTCGGGTCTAATACGCATGACAGTTTTGACACGCCACCACAAAATGTAATTGGTATCATAAAACAGGGACGAAATCTTCTGAACAAACCATCTTAGTAACATCTTTGTTGGGTTGCATTATAAATTTACTACCAGTTAAAACTAATGACTTGTCAGCTTTCCATTTCCTTTATGACTATTTTTAGGTGTCAGTGCTAAATGTTTAACCTTATCCATCAGAAAGTACGACCAAGTATCTAGAGCTATCACTCTCATAAAATTTTAGTTGGTGATTAATTGACAGAGAAATAATTGTCATGAGCAATAAAATAAAAAAAATAAAAAACGGTTTGCCCCTGCTTTGGTGTTGGCGTCTTTGGCTGTCACCTTTTGGATGTAAATCTGCTAAATAGCCTGCTTCTGTGTTCTTGGAGTCCCCTTGCATCCACCACAACGTCCCCACAGTTGCGCTGGCGTGCTTGGCTTTTACACCATCAATCAATAATGCTAAGGTCAATTAAAAGGCTCAGAGCAATGTGGTCAGTCAAATATTAAGAGGACATAAAACTGAGATTATTTAAAGTGCTAATATGCCATTTTGCTGTGAATAAATCAAAAGAAAGGGAGACGCGTGTTTATCAGGACGGCTGGATGACTTACACAGACGTTCAAGTTGTGATCAGAGCTGTAATTTAGAAGGAATCTGATCTGTATCCTCACACTTTTCTATTACCAATTATTTCTGATTATCATGATTATGATAATGATTGCTATAAAACCCAGAACTGCTATCATACAAGCCCCCAAAGTGCATTTAAGGTCTTCCCCAGCTACTACAAGTGTTCCACTGTTCCAGTTCTAAGGTAGAGAGTCTTAACTGCAGCCTCCTCAGAGGGCCAAACCAAAAATATCCTTTTCCCAACGGGCTGAGGGGACATGCCTGATGTTGGTTGCATAATTTATTTAACGCCAGTAGAGGTGCGCCACAATTCAGAGGCAAAAGAGGCAAAGCTACTTTTACCCCCATCATGCATTGCTTTTTATGCTGCGTTCCAACTACTCTTGTTTATCTGGGCTTAAGCTGCACCAGCTTGAGAGCTTTGTGAAAACGTCAAGTACAAATCAGTCAAAATTTCGTTTTTATTCCCCTTTGTGGATTTGTAGAAAGTGTAACCATTACTTTGATAGTCAGCTTGCTACAACGAACCCACACACTGATACAATTTGAGAGATAACTGTATTTAGATTTAATTTCATCCAACGTTCACCTTTATGAGTTCATCCCAGATGGTGATCAATTTTCACCTTGAAGAAAAGTGGACTGCAATGCCAAGACATCCAAATCTCCACATAAAACCGAGTGATGACAGGGAAGCAAGAATAAATATTGTCCCCCATAATTAAACCCGGCTGAAGTGGTGAAATTCGGGGAGAAAGGGTGCAGCAGAGGAAGAGAGCAAGCAGGAGGCTGGACAAAGGAGCGGGCTATAATAAGAATGCAGCTATCTTGGACTTGCCCCACCCTTTCGCTCCCCTGGCTGCTGCTGAAGGCTAGGAATGTCTCCCCTGAGCTCCAGAATCTTGCTCTGTGTCACAAAGGCTGAGCCAAGACAACACTGCCAGACAAACACACCCTAAACACCAAAAGGAAGAGATAGCGCCACTAGAGTGTTTGGAAATTCGGTTTTAAAAGCATCCAGAGACTGATACTAAAGAAAAGCTGTAGTCTAATAGCCTTAAGTTTATCTAGACGGCTGGTGGAAATCGTGAAAATCCGGTTGTCATATTCAATTCATTAATAAAATCAGCATTATTGTGCGAAGCCCGTTCTTTGGCAGCAGCCGTGAGGTGTAACTTTTCGAGCATGCTCTCATAGTTTGGGGTACCGTGACCGTCTGAGCGAGCGTTGTCACCCGAGCAGATGGCCTCAGCTGGGGATTTGGCAGAGGGAGCGCACAGAAGAGCCGCACATACTGTAACTGTCAGGCCAGGTCCCCTCCCAATCCCACAGCTTTCTGCTACACTGATCCCAATCACCGTACACCTGCTCTCCATCCAGCAGACTCGCAAACTTCCCTTGTACCACAGACTAAAAGATTTGAGCGGGAAGCGGCAGAGGGAAATGACTTTTCTTAACACCTAAGCCCCGATTCTAGACTAGGACCGATCCAAGAGTGCACGCTACATCCAAAACACCTTTTTTTCCCGCTCTGAGCAGACACAGCTGATGTACGGCAGATTTGGTGAGGTCGCGAGAGAAGTTTGAGGCCATCTGCCATCACAGACTGGACTGCGACTTTGAAATCTTAGGGACTTTGTGAGAAATGAGAATCCTCCTTACTCCTCGTACAATTTTGTTTGTCACTTTGTTCACTGTCAGCTGCTCATTGCATAAACATCAGCACTGCTTTATCATCACCTTGAGCAGAATTAAGTCGAGAAATTTGCATCTGCTTTCAGCAACTAGGCAACAAATCAATAGCTTTATCCGTACATGTTGAAACAATGTTGACGATGCATTGTAGTGACAAGTATATACCCCTTTTGTAGCTTATGATATTTTTTTGTTTTGTTTTGAAAATGAAGGTCACTGCCATTTGCATTTATAAAAAGATCTGAATGCTTGTCAGATACTTGGAGTGCTGAGCAAGCTAACAAAGGTTTATCATTGCAAGGTGAATAATACTTCTGACTGAGAAATAGACAGCAGATAAAGAATCAGCCACAAGTATTCGGCCACCAGGTCACACAAATCCTTGAGTGCACAATCTTATCCATGCATTAACGTAGGAGGAACTAAAGGAGAGAGAGATGAGTTTCTGCATTGTCACTAGGACAAGGTTTGCAACATTTGTTGTACCACACTGGCCTTAAAGTAAACAGTTTGTGATCCATAGCGAGTGATTGGCAGGGCCCGGCAGAAATCCCTTGGTTACAAGGACCAGGACAAAAAAAAATAAAAAAATAAGGAATCCGCTGGGTTTGGTTTGCCCCTATTGCAAACAGAGCTGGAGGCAGTCATAGCAGTACCAAGGTCCCTGTTAACAAGGAGGGCAAAGAAAGATGTGTGGCACCTGCTAGCCGTTTCTCTGTCTTTATATCACATGGGTGCTTCATAAAAGCGCACAACAGCAAGAAAACAACTAAATCTGCACATTAAGATGGCCTTGCTTTGTATGTTAAGCCAGTGCTTAACAATCAGCCATCAATATTTCAATTTAAGTTCATTAAAGCTAAGAAAATATTGTATTTCAATACAAGTTTCAAGGTAGTTACAAGGATTTTAGACCTACACTACTCTGAAGATGGTGGCTAGAAAATCTTGAGCCACATGACATCTGGAGTCCATAGGATGACACAGTTGCTAGTTAGCTAATTGCTATGAGTCCAAGAGGCCTTTTGCTTACTTTCTTGGCCACCTCCTTGTTGGATTGGCATCTACCTTTTGCACTTGTGTTTCCCTTGACTCCACCAACGAACACGTCCAATGCTTCGGGATCAATTTAGAGCCAGTGTAATTGCATTGAAACTATTGTAGCATCATTAGAGCCAAGTTCTAAAATGGCATTTGCAGGGAAAGAAAGGGCATGGCTAACAGCTTCACCATAGCTCGAAAGGTTACTTTAATCACCCAATAAGGAATTCTTAAGCCCATGTTCCAGGTAGTTCCATCTGATTTCTACTAGCATCTAGCTGCAAACTAAATAAATGGTGTTTGTGTGTGTTTAATAATTATCTGACATGTACAATTGCAAAATATGCTTCAAACATAAAAAGATCTTTGTTTTGAGAAAGTTTTCCTTTTGATGGTCAGTCGAGAAAGACGCCATTTGCAGATTTTGTGGAAAATATAAGGGCAATCTGCAGTACTGTTTATTTTATGGTAGAGATTTGTCTAAATATGCCAGGCAGGTAGAAATATGTTATCAAGAAGCACCATATGACACTAAAATGACTTCAATCTCAAGTTTTCAAATCCTGCTGAGAAAAGAGATGACGTGTGATGTAGATTTTATGTCATGGGAAGATGATTACACCCGAGTGGCCTGTTCATTCTACCAATCCCAGATGAGGCTTCACTTTGCTTAAGAGGTGTCTTCGCTATACAAAACAAAGTGGCTGCGACAGAACACTAAACTGCCAAATTGAAGGGAAGAAAGCTATAATTCAGTTTTTAGCCTGTCAGAGCATACACTAAGCTGCAAAATGAGTGTCAATGATGGATCCTCCATTTTAGTGTTTCTGTCTGGCTCCCTTCACATCCTCACACAAAGCAGCTTCTGCAGTTGACCCAAAACCCTATGGCTGAGTTTTTCATAAATGCATAAATGAGAGGAAAATTATTATGCTGTGTGCTGAGTTTTGAAAGTGCAGCCACACGCAGTCATCAATGGGATTCTTTTTTCTCACTTCATTATTTTCTTCACGACTAAATACAGCCTCATGCAGACTAGATGTTTGGCAGAAATCCTCAGCAGTGCTCTTTTCCTCTACAACTAACCTCTTGCAATCAGTGATAAATAGGACTACTTTTCACACGGCAGTAGGAAGACTGACATACATCAGATACGCGATCATGCACACACAAATCTAGGTCAAAGATCCATTAAAATTTCAACAAAGTCATGTGCTCTGCCATGGAGGTGCATTGGTGCAATGAAAACAATTCAAATGGATGTGAAATGCCCTTTGGGCCTTGGTATACCTCCACAGTGGCTACCACTACAAAGATATCATGGTGCACGCTGGAGAGACATCCACATACCGCCACACTTCATCTCACTGTAGTGGCTTCACTTGGGGCCGTGTCAGAGACTAACTTTATTTCGAACTGCTATTACATCAATGCTTACTTATTTTCATTAGAAACATGTGATTTTATAATGACCAGACCAGAAAAAACAAGCCGCATGTTTTGATCCAAAAGGCATTTACTGTAATAGTCATGTCAAGCAGTGTTTGTTGTTCTTAATTCTCGACGGATGTAAAAAAAAAAGAAAAAAAGAAAAAGGTGCATGGTAGACTCTATAGGATTTTTAGGACTAATTTCTATAATTATACTTACAAAAGCTAGGTACCTCTGGACAGAAGAAGGCAAAGGAGCACACTATCACTAGTGTACAGTGTTGGGGAGTAACTAAATACATGTATTTAAAATATGTATTCAGAATACTAATTTTGAGTAACTGTATTCAGGTACAAATACTCTCTCATTTGAGGGTATTTCAAATACAGTTACTTTTCAAATACCAAAGGAATACATTGCAATATTCATAGTTATTACATTTTAGCTCCAAATTTTACAACATTCGTAAAAAAATAACCTTCAAGGAAGATCTGAATTTCCTACCAAAATAAACATAACAATTTTAAATGTCACGGTTCATGTAAATAATGCACATGTGAGTCATGTGACCTGCTGTGATCTGATTTGTCAAGTGTTTAATAACAGTTGGTGTAAAAGTCTTGCTACATATTTTTAATCATTCACCATATTTATCCAAAACATAATCCAATTCAAGGTGAAAGTATTCTAAGTATTCAGAATACAGTACACTGCTTGGGCAAAGTAACTGAATACGTTACAAAATACATTTTAAGTATTCGGTGTTCTGTAAGTGAATAAGTATTCTCCCCAACACTAGCTACTGTACAACTCAATATGTTTCCTGACATCTAACAATTTACGCACCCACCAATAAAATCCATTCAGTCCCAGCTCCGGTGGGGGCGTTATCTGCTACAGCGCTCCATTTGCGTTGAAAAATTATCCTCACTGGACATTACTGATCGCAGAGGAGTTAAAGGCACAGGCAGATCACTGTCCAACTGACAACTGCGCTTGGACTCACAGGACACTGGGGAGAGCCAACTGTGACTGAATTGAAGAAATAGAGGAAGCAGGAGGAGGAAAATACAACGGGGAATGTGCTGCGCGGTTGTCAACGCGGGCAGAAATTAACAGTTTTAAGATCAAGAACGCATAACACCAACACAGCCTTTTAAAATGTAGCTTTTCTCCTCTTTTGCCTCCCCAAATACTCTTACTCTCATGTTCATGCTAGATTGCTTGTCTGGTGCATTTCGTTGCATACCTCAATACACTGAATTTCCTCAGGCTGCCCCAAATACATGGAGGCAGTTCTAAATTCTACATTATTGTCATCCACTCAAATATATACTCAAATATTTGTCCTCAAATATAATTGAGTTAAAATGCAAAGGGCCCTGGTAGTCGAGTGGGCCCACATAATTAAAATGTGCTGTGCTTATCAATGAGCTTGTCTGTCAGTGCATATTGGCTGCGTTCGCTGGCGGTATATTTGCACATTCACCAGATGACATGTAATTCTGAGGGCTATCTCGAATACTATCGTGGAATACGAATCATGCGTCATGTAGTTATTAAATTATGAGTAATTACTTTGCCATACGGAGAGACGGCGAGGAACATGAACGTGGAACAGTCTTTGCAATAATGTGTGTTTTTAATTTTAAGGAGGGCACTTTCCTTGACATTTGAATAACAGTGAAGGGTCATGGCACAGTCTAACACAACACATCTACTTCATGGTTTGGAAACAAATGCATTCAGGTCTTTCAAATGATTTACAATTATCTGCTGATGAATACAGAATATTGATGAATAGAGTTCTAATAGAAACTGAATATTTAGGATCCACATAAACTCACATACAGTATATCTTAAATGTACTATAGATGTGAATGAACAGGATACATTAACAGAAATCTCTTTTTTGAAGGCCCTCTGTCATTTTGCTCAAGAAAATCAAGCCGCGCTGCTCTGTCTCTAACCACGGCGCCTGAGCTCTCCCCAAAGCACCGCCACTACAACGTCGAGTACTGCATGGTTTCACTTTCTACTTGCATTCCTTCGCGGCAACAAGACAGCCTTGTACTGCCGCAATGGTTCCTACATGATGCACGTTCACATAGGGGGCAGAGAGCATGGACTTGGATCATAAACACACGAAGGACAGAGAAGAGAAGGCAGAGAGAGGGAGGAGAGGCGCGCAAAGATCAGAGGTCATGAATCGAGCGTGTCCTGATTAACACAGGTTTCTGAGACGCACGATGTGAACCGCTGCATATCGCCTCGATGTTCGTGGTAGCCATTCCAAAGCCTTTCTAATAGTGAAACATGAGACTTAATATTGACAACGCATGGTTCTGAATAGGCTACGGCCAAGGATCCCCAACTAAAACAGCTCGAGGTCACACTTCAAACTTTACCCCATGCTCCGTTCAGGGTCCAACTCCAGACGTTTGTTAAATATTAGCACTTATTTAAAATGCAGTGCTGATCAGTAAAACTACAGATTAACTCTTATTTTGTTAATTTTCAACTCTACCTTAGAAAGTATGTATATTGAAGGACTGAATATGCTTTGGTCCTTACTTAAACCTCTGGAGGTCCGGATCTGGCATCCTTTGAGACCTTTATGCTCAGTTTTCGGTCACACACTTTTGTTGCAATATTTCTCATGATTCTGTTCAGAAATCATGTTTAGTTTAGCATCCATTTAGCCATGTTTAAACACCTAAAAATGTATATAATGAGATAAATGAATGATTATTATATGACTCTGACCGTCAACATGAAAGGAGAGAAATTACCCCAAGCGAAACCAGTGGAATGAGCACAGATGTGATATCAAGAGATTGAATATGTTGCACAAAATAGACCCACACCATTTTTTACATACGCTGTCTCATTTGCCAATCGCCCCGAGTAAAGACTTGCCCATGTTGCTGGTTCTCAGAGTAGTGTATGTGAGCCTATCCAACCTTCAGCGGTGCCAGAAAATCTCATATCTTTCCCTGCGGAGCCAACAAGTTTCAGCGGAAAGAAGAATCCACAGGCACACTGACCTCATGGATAGACCACTAAAAGTTTGCGGAGACAAATTTGCTATTGTTACAACATGTATTATTAATAAAAACCCCAGACAGACCAAGCTCTTTTCTTTATTTGTTGCATTTTGAGCATCAGATACAGAAAAAAATCACAGAGTACAGTGATCAGGACTTAAATCGCTCTGAAAAATAGCATTTCTGGTTTGAGACATCTTGATCATTGCAAAAGACAAAAGTACAAAGAGTAGCTGTAAGTTCAATAGTAAATGGTATCAGTAAATGCTATATGAAACTAGACGACATTGCACAGTAGAAGAGGGCGCAAAACAACACAGCAGACGAAAACCAAACCATATCTGTATATTTCATTAGATTTCGTTGAAGGCTTTTCAATGATCGACGCAAAGAAAGCAGCTGAGCCTTCACAAACATAATGAAAACAACACTGATGAATGTGATAGATACACATCCAAAGTTTATAAAGAACATATTAATTGTTAGTCCTCATCCCACGCACATGTGCTCAGAGTTAATACATGCTTTGAAGGTCTCTCTCGCTATTGGCTGCACTGCGCGCACACACACATAGAAACCACGCCGCTTAATAGAAACTCAAAACCATGTCCTTCCTATCTCTTGCTGCGACCCGTTGGTGATATCATATTTCCGCACCTTTCCCTCCCTTTTCATGGCGCAATTAATGAAGGTCACCAACGCGACTCCGGCAGGCAGTGGCCGCTCCTGATTGGGCGCAGCAGAATCCTAATTATCACAGACGAAGACATCCGCGCCTGACCTCGCCGCCTCCCCCTTTCCCTTGTTTTTGTGTGCGCATATATGAAGACGCAAGCATCGATTTCAGATACGAAAGAGAGAAAGAAAAGAAAAAAAAAACAAAACAGCTTGCGGCCCACACAGTTAGCTTGGCGTCCACCCTCCGTTACACAGCGCTACGACAGTATGCCTTGTTTCGTTTCCTTATTAACAGGAGAACAACTTGCCTGGGGGGCTTTTAATTGGAAAAGTGAGCAGGTATTGGCAGTGCATCAGATAGGAGGGCTCGGGTACTTCGAGTGGTCTGATATGAATTCCAGGGGGGGCCCGTCCATGGCTTTGTTGTGCTTATTAGTCGTCGGAACAGATAACAGATTGCATCTTAATTGAAAATCCCAGCAGAAGCCTCGGTAACCATATTGTAAAATGATACGCACCTCTTTTCTCAGGGCGCCTTGGCAGTGGGAACAGCGAGGGCTTGACGTGGACACTGGGGCAAGGAGTTTGTGAAAGTTATTGAGTTATTGAGGGATTAGAAGTTGATGCAAAAGGGGACGTTGTGTAGGAAAAAGTAAAGTTGTTGGTTAGGAGTGTGATACAAAAATAATAGAAACTGCAGGCAAATGTTTATGGGTTTTTTTTTTCAAAATTTGGGACACTGAGAATTAGACCGAGATCACTGGTCCTTATAGGCACTGTGCCACATTATTGTTTTGTCCTTCAGAATATTGTAAACTTTCACAATTGTGGCTGAAAGTGCTTTCTACTGAGCAACATCACGCACGTTTTTGAATATGGTCACTAGGGGTGTGACAATATATGGATTTTCCGATACATCGTGGTATTTTGTGGCATGATACGATAGTTTTGCCTCTTAAGACATGAGCTTTGATATGAAAGCAAATAAATCGCCACAATTCACAGTTCAATTATTGTCATTCTTGAGTCATTGTTTATCCATTTAAAACATCACCTACAGACACACAATTTCCCAGTCTTGAATTCAACAAGAGATATCGAAAGCTAGTCAAGCATTATCTACAGTACGTGGCAAATATTCACAGGGAAGCATCAGTTCTTAAAGTCAAACTCTAATACGAAATGGCAAATTTGCACTGCATGACAAAACAAGAGAGCTGTTAAAATGCAGACACGATGCCAGCAAATCAAAGCGAGCGGCAGATGAAGATGGCACTGACGTCTGGAGGCAATGACAGCACACTTACAATAACAATTTCCTTATCCTCCACCACTAATTGAACAAGAAGATTAAATGGTTGTCAAGATCCCAATATACAACGCCACTTCACTGTTGCAGGTCTGCTTACACTTCTGAGGCAAATTTTTGGGAAGGGACACGGAAACACTGGACCTATAATAAGCGTGGGTTTGTGCAATGCGGTGAAAGAGATCTCCCAAGGACCATTGTATTCCTGCCCTTATGGATATGAAAGGACACAAACAACAATAAAGTTTAGAGGGAAGGAAATGACGAGTGCCTGAGGACAGACTAAGGACAGGTTTGGAACTGAAAATAGTCCACAAAAGGGATGTTATGTTCAGAATGGGCAAGTTCTGGTATCCCTCGTTAAGATACGTTAAGAGTTTGGGGAATTGCGAAGGAAAGAAGTGTCGAAAATCACCGTAATAATAATAATCATGGAGAGGGAATTTGCATAAAAGATTTACAGCTGTGTGATTGTGGGGCGTCTTTATTTCGACTTGTTCAGCAAATTGATTTCAACTGGGCTTCACTGTTTCTTGTTGTGTACGGCATAAGCAGTGTTGGATCATTTATTTACTTCTGGTGCAATAAAGTGTGTAGCTCTTACTGTTTAATTCCAACACTACTTTGTGCCATCCATCTAACATTAATCCTAAATGCTTCTAAAATCAAACAGTGTACTGTTTTGTCCAAAGCTTGGGTAAATTCAAAAGTCTTTTGAGTCAAGAAGACAATCCAGTCTCTAAATGTCACCAAATATTTAAAATTTATTAAAAGGAACAAGTTCTTTCCGACCCACGTTTACCCAGCGCCAAGAAAGAGACACTATATTTTTTCGAGCACAGTTTGGCCTTCCCTACAGCTAACTATTTTCTTTAGATGTCTCTCTGCCAAAAGGAGTAAACATCCCCTTGCCAAATGCATTTACCTTTACCAATATATCACACAATGGGGGAAGTGAAGGTCTCGCTAACGCAGAAGAAGATCACAGTCATGACAGAAATGACATACAAACCTGAAGGACCATGGCACGTAAACACACTCACACACACACACACACACACATACAGACACGGACAGGCTATTGGCGAATGAGAAATGAGAAAGTTAATACTAGGGAGGCTGTGTACATCGATTCTGGTTTAGCACACAGTCACAACACGGAGATGGATCCCTGTCACAACCCAGGGAGATACTTCACTCTGTCATGTGATCACACTTTGATGGTAGGTATGTAGAGTGTGTTGTTTCATTGGATATTGCTATGATTTACAAAAGCCAACGAGCCAGAGAAAGGATGTGTATACTGTGCTCTATTGAAGATGCACTGAGAGCTTCAAGAGGCCAGCTGCATTGTGTTGTATCACAGTGCCCCCTACTGGAAGATGAGGGTCTAATAAGAACAAGGGATGGTTCGAGTGTGCTACAAAGTCCTCTTTGAATACGCATTTCAGTGCAGAGATTTTTGTGTTTAAGTAGTTGGTGACAGCAAATATACAAAAGGCAATCTTTTTTTCTTTTTTTTTTTGTAAAATAATTATTATTTTGGTTGTATATAATTGAGCAATTTATAAATGTCTAGAGATCAAATGTTTTAAACTGTTTAACTAAAATTTAATTATTGGACATTTCTCATGTCCCTATAATCCAGATTTGAGAACCATTGCAATAACAAAAACAACAAAAAAGTATGTTACATTATTACATTCATGAGAATTATGATTCTCAACATTTAAATGAGATACAATCAAAAATGATTGATGACATGTGAAATTAAACCGCATGCATACAAGTTCAACCTTGCAATATTTGTACAGCAAGTTCAGCAACAAGTAAAAAAGTAAAAAAATATCCGCCTGTGTAGTCAACAAAAGCTTAGTTCTGTCGTATTGCTTTGACAGACTTGCCAAGGATGATTGTTACACCGTTTGTCCCATTTCTCTATTAGTGGTTAAGGTGATGTTGTCCCATTGTTTTAGCTGACAGGTTGCTTGTGTGGATGTGATCCGCCGCACAAGCCGTGGCAGCTTGTTGAATGAAATTTGAGAGAGAATTGGAACATTGAAACCCTGACCTGCCAGCCCTGATCAGCAATTAGCTGTTGTAATAACCTTGGTAAGAGCAAATTAAAAGAGCCTTTTTTGTGGCGAAAATGTGCCCCATTACTTTCTATTACGCACAATGTTTGAGGACAAGGACAAACAGCTAGTAAGTAAGAAACTAGTGGTTGCAAAATGGATAGTTAAAACTGAAAACAAGTTCACATTAAGTAGTAAAATGGTAACTGACTTTTTCTTTGTTTAGCGATTTATAACCATACCAAAGGTACACTGTGTAACATTTTGGATTACAGGCTAAGATTATTCAGTCTTCATCTGTACTCTGTAGTTGGAGTGTAGGACGTTTCGCTCTTTATCCAACTACAGAGTACAGATGAAGACTGAAGAATGAGACTGAGAACCTACACAGATTTTGGATTATACTGTTGCCAATACAAAACATGCCCCTAATGACTAGATAGACACAGAAAAAAAGCTATTTTTGCAGTGGGTAATCAAAGAATGGATTTTGGATGAGGACCTAAGCTATTTAAACCTCCATGAAGACGAGCTGGAGACGTCCCCGCTCCCAGTAAAGTAATTATAAGCCAGGTCTTAGGAGAGGAGCTGCTCACAGTAAAGACACATGTTTATTTGGTCAACAATAAAAAAAAATATTTACAGTCATCTCAAGAGGTCAAAACGCTCTTTCATCATTCCCTCGCCCCACTGCCTGCCGATGCCATACCCCTATGAGTACTCCATACATTTCAGTCCACCAAATTGCCTCCCCTACAAAAT
>OMNZ01029380.1:22159-39734 GCA_900303255.1 Lesueurigobius sanzi
CTACACAGATTTTGGATTATACTGTTGCCAATACAAAACATGCCCCTAATGACTAGATAGACACAGAAAAAAAGCTATTTTTGCAGTGGGTAATCAAAGAATGGATTTTGGATGAGGACCTAAGCTATTTAAACCTCATATTTGGCCACCTTTAGACAACATCTCCATGAAGACGAGCTGGAGACGTCCCCGCTCCCAGTAAAGTAATTATAAGCCAGGTCTTAGGAGAGGAGCTGCTCACAGTAAAGACACATGTTTATTTGGTCAACAATAAAAAAAAATATTTACAATGAAATTCGTGCTTGTATGTTATTCTAATTATTGGATGAAATGTTACTCAGTGTACCTTTAAGAACAAAAAAGTAGTACAGTCATCTCAAGAGGTCAAAACGCTCTTTCATCATTCCCTCGCCCCACTGCCTGCCGATGCCATACCCCTATGAGTACTCCATACATTTCAGTCCACCAAATTGCCTCCCCTACAAAATAACTGTTTCTAACAGCGGGCAGTTGTTTTAGCTTCAAAGCTGCTTCACATGTCCCTGTACCGGGAGAGGATGAGGCCAGACATTTGATACTGTATACTGTTGACCTTAAGCCACAACAGGACCACATTTTTTAGTTGTAGTTTTACACTTATAATCGCTAGTTTTAGTTTAATCTTATTTCTCTTGCTCACTTCCTGCCTCCAGCTGATGTCACTGATGATGCAAGCAGTGAAAGAGTCTATAGAAACATATATTAGAATGTGTATGTGAATCTAAGCTTCGACCTAGGGCCAGTAAGTGTAAGTATTTATCTTTATATGCTTCCAACCGGGTAGAGACTGACCCAAAGCATTGTCCACATGTGTCAACAGCAAACGCATAATTCTTGGAGCTCCCCAACACTCGCTATAAAATAAGCTGCCAGCGCCTTGTTGCCACTGACGGAAGACAGCCCTCGCAGCATCCTCCTGATGCAATAAAGTTGACAGAGGTGGGGAGCTATATGCACAAATCCTCCACTGAGCAATGTTATCATTTTCCTTAGCAGCAATAACCGCCCGCCGGTGCACTTATCACATTCTCCTCCTCCTATCGCCTTCTTCATCTTAAATAATGCTACTTCTTTAAACATCTCTTTTCAGCGCCACAATCTGCAGCTGTTCGGCACAACCTTCATCTTTCTAGTGCTCTCTATTTCATGCAATCTCCTCTTGTCCTCTCGTGTCCTCTGCTGTGGGATGAGTCCTATTAAAGAGCGAGTATTAATTAAATGGATGGATGACAATAACAATGCAAACAGGAATTTGTCTGGTCATTTCAAATATGAATGAGCCATTTGGCAACATGACAGGAGTGTAAATGTGCAAGATATGGCCACGCATCTTTTATAGTGGGTTGTTGTGTCTTCAATCTTATTACATATTTTCTCGTTAAGTCCGTATTTCGTAAAGGTCAGGCAGATGCTGTATCAGACCTGCCAACGCGTGTGGCAGTAAACATACAGTACTTTTGCTATAAAATAAAATATTAATATAAACCATAATGGTTGGACGATAAATGTTCATTTGAGCAATCTTGCATTGTCAGTACTCATGCAAAAACAGCACTGAATATTATTACAACAACGTGCCCATAAAACAGGCATTTATTCCCTTACTCTGCAATCACAAGAAATTGAACAATAACTGAAGGGTTAAGAATGATTTAAAGGGCAATGGTCCATAGTTATTATCCAGCAGAGGATACTTCGAGAGTTCCCATTTCTGGAATCAAGTACACATATAATGCATCATTTTCCACATGTTTGTTTTATCTACAGACATTTCTTTAACTGCAGTTTGCTTTCTGTCTCAGTGTGACTTTATACATTCCTGTCCTTAATTTCCGTGACTTTGCAGATTTCCTCATTGTGATAAATAACGTTATCTTCCTTCGTATTGTTTGGCTGGCAGACAGCTGGGCTAAACAAACTTCAGGGAGCTTTAATGCAACTTACAATACATTTAGCAGATGTAATTTCCGAGTGCATTGAGGAGAATGGCAGACACAGGAATGATTTTGTTTTCCAGCGGCGTCAGATAGGTGTTTGATTTAATTACACTGTGTGGCCTTGGCACAGACGGCGCTGCTGCAGAGCTTGTTGCTTTGTGTATTGTATTTCTGAGGCATATAATATATATCTGGAGTCAGGTGCCAAGTCCCACTTCCACCTTTCAAGCTGCAGGCTGCATCTGAGCCACCAGCAATGCCATTAGTGAAAACAATGTACCTGGAGCTTTCTGTTGACAATGAAATGTCATTGGAGCCTGTTGTAGCCTCATGCTGGTATCTGCGCCCACCTGTGTCTAAGTATGCATCAGAAAACCCTGGGGTGATTGCATTGGATTCTACAAGGTACCGGAGAGTTTGGAGCACAATGTTGCACTGGCTGCTCTGCTCGGGGCCCTTGGTACTTCTCTAATAATCTCCCCAGCATGTGTTTATCTGTGTTGGAGCAGGTTGTGTGGAGGAGGCGCTTGGGAAGAGGGAGCAGTCAGAATCCTGCCAGGCGGTGTGTGAGGAGCTCGCCGATCCAGCGGGAGCGGCCGGTCGTCATGTCATCTTAGTATGTCTGTGTACTACGCCAACATGACGCACAAGGAGGCACACACTGTGCATATCCTTGCCAAAAAAAGGTCTCTCTCGGGCTCCATTGTGTCTAATGTGTTCAACAGTAATCTCACCCTTTGGGGACATTTGCTGTTGTGTTAATTACACATCACCAGGAGCCCTCATTATCACACATACAAATGTACACTTTGTGTACCCAAGTTAGGTGAATTCAGAACAGATTAGCTGTGTCAAGGCGAGGAGGAGGGTTAACATATTCTGGAAAGGATATAAAATATTCTACAAAGGAGACATTAGAGGCTTGCCTTAGGTCAACACTATGCCCCGAACCATCTATAATCTATGTGTTCTTTAAACAGATCAAATATGGTAAATTCTATGATACAATACAACAGTGTGCTGCAGTAACTTTCTATACATTGCACAATGTACTTTAGCTACAACCAATACTGTTTCAAGTGAAATTATTTCTCCATCGTGAGATCAATAAAGAACTATCTTATCTTCCTGTGTGATGTTCAAAATTATTAATGAATCATCATGTCTCATTGTACCACACAGTACCTATATTGCCTACTTTACAATTAATATAAATTGGGGTCACAGCGAACATGTCTTAGGGCTAGCCTATCCCACACCTTTAATGAACAAACCTTTGCATGTGCAGTGGATACTGTGTGACTGGGACTCAGACTGTCCTGGAGGGCCCTGCCTAGTCATCCTCTGCACCGCTAGCACATCACATCCACTGGGCAAACAACTAATACAAACAGATTAAGAGACTGCAGCAAACCTCGGACAAACAAACAATTAACCCTGGAGTATTTTGCTATGCCCTCTTCTCCACCTCTCATCGACCCATATATTACAGTCTGCAGCAATACAGCAATTAGATGAAAATGTTTTTTTTTTCTTTTTTGTAGCGTTGAGCTTTTACAAGTGGTCTTTTGTGAACGCATGTTTTATAACCCAGGAAGCGCCTCCTGGAGAGTGGACCACCCATGTCAGAGGCAGAGTAATGGACTAGAAGGTGACCCTCCCACCACCTGTCTTCTTTCCCTCTTTCAACCTCCCTACAGGAGACGCAATCGCACTGAAGGGGTGCCATACGCACAAAATTATAGATAGTCAATTATAGATACCGCCAGTACAGATTTGTAAAATATGTATAGCGCTTCCTTGGGAGACAGTGCCCCAGAGCAATTGGGCAAAGAAACGTGTAAGAGGGAAGAGAAATGGTTGGTGTTATAGTATACGCATGGCTCAAAAGGCAGTGTAAAACAGAACAAGCAAATGTGATCGGTTTGGTGAGATATGAACCAGAGGATAAATAAGAATGGATTACAGTTGCCACACATAATCAAAGAGACACATATGCGCACACACAGGAAGTCATTTGTTAGGCAGTGCCAAAGCTGGAGCCTACATTTCAGTTACTTGAATTTTAATGCCATGTCTAATATCTTCTCTACATTCACATAATAAAATATCCAGTGCTTGGTGTGATTAAAATAAAGGCATATCAATCCTCTGAGGTTAATTTGTCTTACATGCTCCTTCAGTGGCTCCTTCCATCTCATGGACGCCTGTGGCCTCAGAAAGGTTAATAAGCTGCTATACCTCAGTCGCTAGATGGATTGGGAGAGAGAAAAAGGGTGATGACGAAAAGCCATGGCAGCGAAGACACCTTAATGCAAACCTCCCAAGTCCAACTCATCTGCCTGTTTTAGATGACTTTAATTGTCTCAATAGACCTTTTTATATGCAAAATCAGTTAGAAAAAGGCAGACAGACAGTAGATGAGTTTAGAAAGTGTTATCACAACCACTCACAGTTATGGACTGTTGACTGGTAGGTGTCGGCAGTGATTGGTATTTGCGATTATCAAATCCCCAGGGAGGAGTCTTTCCTTTTTCCTACTAATTTTACATAATGTCATTGTCTTATAATATAATAATATAATATAAAAATATATATTTTTTAATACATAGGTAGTTTTGGCTGCCTTAGGAGCAATGATGCGGTAAAGTACACTGAGCCCTATCCTCTTGTTCTTCTCATTGTATAAATTATGTACTGTATTTTACCCTTTAATCTGTCCATTGCTATTCACATCATGTCCCCCTTTCTCCCCTGTGACCTGGACCCTTCCACCTGTCGCAAATCGTGGATCCAAGGGTGGATGGATTTTACCTTGTTTGGACATTGCATGTGTTTATGAATGTGAGCTATATGTTACAGCGCTTGGGATGGGCCCGCCCACGCCTACACTCCCTCACTGGTGTGTCTCATTATGTGTCTTATTGTGTGTGTCTCCTGTCTTACATTGGCTCGTTCCTCCTGGCTTCCGTTGATTGTTGCGGCACCTCAACACCTTCGCCAATCACCTGTCTCCGCCTTCCAGACCAGTGTCCAATAAAAGACTCTTCCGTCTACTCCTCGGGGTGGCTGGAACTTACTAGTGCAGCTTGCCACTTCGCTGTGTCTCTTGTGTGTAGTCTCTGGACTTTGTTAAATTGTGAATTGTAAATTGAGACACTAGAGGTCACTTGGTGACTTGTGTATTCTTCTTTTGTTCATATAATTTACCTGCAACATACCGAATAAATTGTAAATTCTTATTTTTCCCACTCAACATCATAGGTTCTGTGTTACTTCCCTTCACCGTAGAGAACAGGAATACTATACAAAAATAAATTGAGTGATTATGAAATGTTAGACTAAATAATACATTCCATGTGTATTGTTTGAGTGGTTAGACGGTTGTATGTTTCTGACTATAACTTGTAAATTACATTCTATTTTGACTTGAATCCACAAAGTACTATTTCAGACTAGTTCGGCCTGCATATTCCAGTCAGAAGCACAGTTTACATTCTGTTTTTTTTACAAAACCCTGTTATAGTCAGGCAAAGGCAAAAGTGAAAAACTACACTGCCTGCGTCGCCGCTGACAGGACCCGGGAAAATGATCAAGTCAAGTCTGAGCGCTGCCTCTCCGCAGGTAACGTTTGTTTATCCAGTCAAAAGATTGGGCCAAAAGCAAACAGCACCTTAGGAACATTAAAATAATGATTCACTCCAGCAGCGGTCACGTACGGGCCCCGGCACATTTATCACATTACAACTTTTTTGTCTGCAATTTTCCGGCGGTACAATGTGTTTAATAAAACATGATCAAAAGGCACGAACAAAGAAGGAAACAATCTGCAAATGCTGCAATTCACCAAAAGTGTTCTCCCCTAAGGCTGCCGCAGCACAACAATAAAAACCTCACGTGTGATTTATTGAACGTCACCTAGGCATTGATCATGATTTAATGCATCAAACTTTAATGATTATTTCACCGTGCCTTTCCACAAATAGCTTCAAAAGGAAAACAATGGGAGGTAGCATATAGGAGCTGCCGAGTAACTGATCAGGCATAACTTTGCAAACACTGACAGGTGCATGGGATAACAAAGTATATCCTTTTAATGGCATCTGTTTGTGTGCTGGGTACATAAGGAAGCTATTGGACATTTTGTACTCATAATGGTGGAAATACTACTCAAGTATTTCATGTATCTAAATACAGTACAAGGTGTTTTACATTGTAAGGTATTCTGATAGAAAAAAGCATAATATGTCAGATTTTTCTGCAGACACAAATATTTTAAAATAATCTACTCATAAAACAAATCGGTGTGGAAAAGAGTCATGCTACTTGATACTATCACTGGGAAAAAAAGTAAAAGTAGGGTGTTGAAAGTACAATCAGAAGTAAAACATATTCAAAAAGTAAATGTAGCAACCCACCTTTGGACATGCAATACTTAACGGCAAAATAAACGGCACAAAAATGAAAAAGCAGGTAGATGAAATATGTATGGAGTAGGTGCTATCTCAAGACAAAGGGAGAAAAACAAGCCTCGAGATGTGACAGAAAGGGACGCAATCTGAAATGGGGGAGCACAGGAGTCACCTGTGGCCAGAGAAATATAAATAACATAAAGAGGCTGAGGCTAAACGCAGCAATATCCAGAGAGAATCCGAGGAAAGTGCAAAGGACAGTGTGTACAAGAGCCGGCCCAGGAGCACTGCAGGTCATTCTGAGGGCACACCAAGTGAAAAGTCATCTTCACGGCACGCTGGACATACTCAAAATATTTTTAGAACTACTAGCTTTCAGTCCAGTGATTATCTGATTTATTTATTTTTTTAAGGAATTAATAACTACTGTTATATACAAATAACAAAATAAGGACTTGCTTGGATACTCTTTTTCTCTTGCTACCCATTTTATTTTATACAGTGTACATATGTTTATACAGTTTATTGATAGATGCTAAGATACATTTGTTTTATTCTATTCTATTATTATTATTGCAACTTATTTTCTTCCTTGATGGCACATTTCCTGACTTTTTGCATCCTCCCGTGTGATCTTATCTTAAGAGCTGTTATAGCAAGTACATTTCTCTATTGTGAGATCTATAAAGTCTTATCTTATTCACAAAATGAATGTTACATTTTTGATTAGTCTTACAATCCAGCATTTTCTTGTAGAAGAAAAGAAGAAGAAGAAGACAAAGAAAAAGAAGAAGACAAAGAAGAAGAAGAAGACAAAGAAGAAGAAGCCAAAGAAGACGAAGAAGACAAAGAAGAAGAAGAAGAGGTCAAATATGCCCTAATATCAAGATTTTATTTTCACTTTTAAAGAGGGACCAAAAAGTGTCACGGGAAAGTCCATTAGAGCAAGGAACTTCTGGTCTAGATTCATTCATTTTATTTTTATTTTCATTGCCAAAGATGTCAGTCCTTTTTAAATATAGCATTGTGGAAAAAAAAGGAGTTCAATAAAACTCACCAGACTAGGTTTGGAAATGAGTTTACAGGTATTCTTCAGTATACAAATAAATTAAACAAATGGGAGAACATCTCACTTGTTAACTTATTCAGGCAATTTGTTCAGAAGTTGTTTTAAATTGCTAGTTTGCAGATGATGCAGGTAATTAACACAGGGTAATTGAAATAATCTGAAACATTTGGTGAAATTGCTTAAGGTTAATTAATAGCATTTCGTGAGCAGGGCCTTGCAATAAAACATGAGGCAATGTGGCGAAGTGAAATATTTATTTGACTACTTTCTTTTTCCTTTTTTTTGCAATTCACACATATAACAAAAGTTTCTTCACTTTCTTTCTAACTTGTGTTTTTTGAGCAGAATGTATCTCCAATATGTGAGCACTTGACGGGGCTGAGGCAGTAATTTGCCTGGCCGTGGCATTAGAAGTCACAATTGTTTATATTCAAGGAGACACCATCTTGAACACGCAGCTCTTTGATTGTTTACCCATCCTGCTTTGTGGCCGCACATCAGCTGCACCACAACACCGCGCTATCTCTTACCCAGCACAGCATCCGTTAGCAGCCAGATCCTCACCTCTTTGACCCGCTGATACCTCATGCATTTCCACCAAAGTAAGTCGTTTCAACTTTACGCAGAGTAACAAAGCCCATCGAGAGAAAAGAGTGCAAATGCCCGCGCCTTGTTAGCTATACCTCAATTGCTCCGGTGGCTGTTGAGTAGCCCCTCTGTTTTCAATGGTCGGGGATTGTGTGTTCAGAGATGACCAAAAAGGGTACTATAACTTTCTGTCATTTAGAACAATTCAGGCATTTTGCTGTTGGTGCTTATTTCCAAAAGAGCTTCTTTCTTGTTCCTCTTTCAGACATTTCCTTGAGGTGGAAAACATTAAGTCGATCGCACCTACCGACCGACAATGATCACACGATAAGGTTACAGTATTTTAACAGGAAGTTCTTTGTTAATTCTGTATGTTGCCACTGAATGATAACGGCTACAGGCTTGTCGAGAACTCAGGCAACGCAAGAGGCAACGTCAAATCAGGGTAAAACTGAGAAACTTAAAGCAATTGTTATTACGACTGATAGGTTCGGTTAGACGCGCAGCAAACAGTCTGAGTTGGATCTCATTTAGTGGGAGATTATGAAATGCAGCGGGTGGTTAAGTTGGAACAGCTTGAAAACAATTTGTCTAGGGGCGAGTCTCAGTTTTACAATTAAGTACAACTGTTGCTTAAGTAGAACAAAAGCCCTTGAAATGAATGCATGGCCACAATTACATAGGTAGACAGCTAAACAAAGTTGTCAGCTTAGAATAAACTATGAAAAAGTGTAATGTTATAAAAGCAAAATAACATTCACAGAAATACAACATAAGTGTAAAAAGTGTAATTTGATTTAATTTCAAACCTGTTTTTTTCTATCCTGTAGTAGTGGTACAAACTGCATTTTTAACCCACCAGAGGTTCCATTAACTGAAAATTATCCATCCATCCTTTTACTGAATATTGTTTAGCTCTGACGGATCATTTTGAAGGCCGCCCGTCATTTCGATGGGTTGGAAATCAATCCAAACGCAGCGCTGCTCTGTCTCTGACCGCGGCGTCTGCGCTTTACCCAAAGTTAGCTACACCGTTGCTAACTGTGCTGCTGCCAAATGGTTTCGCTTTCTGTATGCAATGAAACAGGTTCTCACTGCTGCTTTACTCGCATTGTGGAGAGAGAGAGCGAAATTAAATGTACAAACGACGGAGAGGGAGAGAGAAAAAGACAGAGGCATGGTGCGAAGTAGCCTGGCCTTAGCCATACGTAAACTCTGGTCAATTATCATTTTCCAACATGTTACGTCTGGGTCTGCTCTCAGTGGCCACGATACATAGGTTGAATTTCATCCTAGCCATTCAGCGAGTGGGGCAGGCTGGGGTTGTAGGCGACATCATACGTCACGGCTAGCGATTGGGTGAAATCAGATCCAATCATTTTAAACTTTAAAAGGCGTTCACCCCTCCCACCTGAAAACGGAGCTCAATTGCGAAGATCCAGACCCTCTGTACGAAATGAGTACGAGTTATGGTAAGATCATGGTAAGATTTTTTTACGGCTGAATATTACCTCGTTTTGTCCGCTGTTTCTTAGACATGGCGTAAAATTTGAGTAAAAGCTGATAATAAGCTCTTTGCATTTCTAACAGTGAAATATGAGCCTTAATATTGACGACGATGAGGCTCTAAATCATAGATGGAGGTCGCCTGCGTGGCTTTCCCCATAGCGTTCAGCGTGGGCTAACAAAGCCAACCTTAGGCTAGCATTTGAACCGCCGCCATGTTGATTTTTTGGCCAAATACATATTTGGTATGTACGAGTTGGGTTCTCTTTTAATGTTGAAAATATTAAAAGACAAAGAACAGGACGGTGTAGCGCGTGGTAAAACAAGCACTTGAGGGTCATATTAACAAGACTATTTCCAATAACGAGTTAAAGAGGGGCCACAAAGTTTACATGGAACGTCAATAGAAGCTTCCAGGTTCCGGAGCCAGCCCACGTATGCTAACTGGCTATTATTATTTACACTACAATCTATGCTCTAAATACACCATCTTCCTTTTATGTACAGAGAAGTTTTAAGAGATCATGTTTAGTTTTGCATCATTTACCCTGTAAACTCTGTTTATTCCGAAAATAAATAATAAATAAATCACTATACTTTAAACACATAAATTATACATATAATTAGAGATTAACTAATAAAAATAGCTCAAGAAAGATTTTTTTCAACTCTGTGCTTCAAAAAGACATATGTCTAGCGAATCCACTGGACTAGACTCAATACTTTCAGTCTTCTCTTAGTAGGTTTAGACAGTTTTCAAGCCTCTTTGTTTATTCCCCAGTCGTACAACTCTATACCAATCAGCTGCTTACGACAAAATAATTATAAATGTGTGAGGTTTTGGCAAAACATTCTGCTCGTGTCTATGGTGAATACAGTATAGTACTATGTGCCAGCAATTTACAGTTGACACAGCTTACCAACTAATTCATAATTAGATGTGTGCACTGTAAACGAGTAATAAGCATTTATTATGAAATTGTGTAGAGCGCTGGATTAGCTATGCGCTCCATATTCTGCTGTCTGGGATCACGGGGGCGAGTTAATAAAGCTCCGCTGGGCCTTTTCCATGTAAAAGCTCCAATCACCGCAGCTGACATTGTCCTCTTTATAGAGACAAGTCCCATTGTTAATATGTATGCTATCACTCAATTAGCCAGCCACACAGGCGCTATATGTAGATACAACTCAGTGAAAAGGACCACTGAGCAGAATGAATGTGATTTGCCTTGATGTATGCAAGGTTAATATTTCCTGCAAGCAAAGAGGATTGGAGTAATTGTGCTGAGAGAGAAATAAGAGTAATTACATTTAATGGTAATGCTTGGGAAAAGGTCAGAAAGCTCAAGTTTAAGAGCAGTTTAAAAAAACAACTTTAGATGTACATTCACCATGACATTCACAAACATCTTTATTGTTTAGGATTACTCGGCCTAAAGGTCAAACGGATCCAGGCCTATAGTCAGGAGAGCACGAAGTCGAAAACAGAAAAGAAAAAGGTTCATCTTTATTACAGCAAATGTATTCAGACAACAGCAGTATCAATGTGTTAATGTGCTCGGACTTAGTTAGAGGGAAACATGATTTGATTATTTAGTTGTGCTCAAAAGTTTACATACCCGGGCAGAATGTTAGGGTATGTAAACTCATGCATTTCATAGAATATGAATGATAACACAAAAACCTTTATTTCACTCATGGTTAGTGGTTATGTGAAGCCATTTATTGGCAAAAAACTGTTTCTGTTTTGTTGCTTTTCAACTAGAAACTACTCAACCAAATGTCCCTGATCAAAAGTTTACATATTGTGCATCTTGAAACAAACATACATTTTGTCAGAGAGTCCTGTATTTCAGCTGAAATGAGTTTTTCTTTGCTCCTGAACAATTTCCGTGGCAGTTGTTGAAGGTCATGTAAACGTTAGATCAGGGACATTTGAGTAGTTTCTGTTTCATTATGATTTCAAAAGAGTAACTTTTTGAAACTCTTTGGCAATAAATGGCTTTGGCAATAAATGGCTTTGTACAACCACTAAACATGAGTGGAAGAAAATATTTTTGTGTTATCATTCATATTCATATTCAAAAGATTAAAAGGGTATATAAACTTATGAGTACAACTGTATGTGGTATTTTATGGTATTGTAACTTCAAAGCAACACAGTTTTTTTTAGCAATACTATTAACTAAAATATTTGCTGTTTGCAGGAAACATGCCTGAAGTGTTTAGGATTTGCTCATTGCATCATAGCATCCTTTAAATTGTGACTTTGATTCTAACGTGAACATATCTGAAACAGTTCTCAAGCCTCAACAATCCAATCCTTGCTTTCTTTCTCCCTTCCGCCAAAACACCAGAACAAAAAAATCACAAGGTAACATTTCAATGACAAGTGATGTGAAAACAGTTAGCTGATTATATGGGAAAATTGAATTTCAATATCACACTATTTGCCCAAAATGAGACGCACACCTTAATAAATGTAGCAATACGAAGTGTGGTGTTAAAACACAAGCTAAGAACTTGATTAACCACAGTACATGGCTGGATCCCACAGAGGACTTTGCCGACATTTTTAAGGGAGCTACAAGAAATGATTTAGATGCATGGGGAACATTTATTTTGGAAGAGACTAATTTTGATGAACATTGCGCTTTACCTGAAGGCACATAACAGCTAGCGGGGTGCAGACAGGGGAGGTTAGGAGCGGCAGGTTTCAAAGCAAGCTAATATTGTGAGGGCTAAAGTTAAAGTGCAGTGCGAAAGGCAGAATGGCTCTCATCTGAGAAGAGAAGATTAAAATCAGTGGGACATCACAGTGAGCTAATATGAGGCAGAATAGAGAGGAGAGTGCACACCTCTCTCTCTCTCGCTCGCTCTCCTCTGCCACAGATGCACACAATATAGCAGTCCACAACAATAAACCAATTACTCGCCGTTAATATTTAAGGCGGTAATTTCCAGTCGTCCGTGATATATTAAAACTGTGCAGCGACGAGCAAGAAAAAAGGGCTGACCCCAAAGATATTCGCAGTGGGCTGACTGGACCAACAAAGAGAAATTAACAACAGGGTGCTTGTGTTTTATTGAGACAAATGTGGTCGGCCTGTGCGAGCAATTAATGCCTCTGCGCAAAAATGTGGAAAATTGTAGCATTTAAATCGACCAAAATAGACTATTACCCTGCTTTGTTTGTTTAATAGTCTAGCTTTAATCTAGCAAATGTAATTTACCAGTCAGAGTGGAATACTAGGGTCAGGAGGACAATGTGCTGTGTCACTAAAAGAGGTTTTGTTAAAATGCGTTCTTGACTGCAACAAAAGCTACAATATTGGACAAATATATGGTTACGTATTGCCATTGCAATTAGGTTTAAATAGAGCCAGTTCGCTGTGCGCATTTTAAGCATTAACATTTCAGAGATGACTGAAACACTGAAACATGAACTGCTGAACAAGATGCACATGTATGCATTTGATAACATGTTTGTATTAGACTACCTAAACAACTGCAGTCTTTTTGATGAACTAATTGCAACCTACGCAATGAGTCACATGCAAGTTGGTGTGTTATATTTAAAAGCCAGCCCTATACATATCAACACGGGAGCTGTCATGTCCAGGGAGATGCGTTCTGAGGCTAGCAGAGGAAAACACAGATAAGAGGACAGAACGGAGTGCCAAGACGGTGTAAAGTGACTCTCGTCGAGAAGAAAAGCTGCGATAAAGATGCAGAGGAAAGCGCCTCTCCCCTCAATAAACAGAATCGGTAATAAACCGCCGTAGCGCACTCAGGGGGAAACATTGAAAACGCATCACGCCTGACTTACGACGGGCCGACATGCAACATATCAGGAGCTTATCGCCGCACACAGACTACGCAAAGGAAGCTACTCCATGACGCCTTACAGGGTCTTATACAGGGCTTAAACTCATTACACAAAAGCGGCTCATTATTACGGGCTGAAGTGTCTGACAGCACGGCTCCTGATGCTTGTCAGGAGATCAGGCTCTTTCAAGTTTTCAAACGTTCAATTACTAATATATATTAATACAATTTACAGATTAGAATAAATGCAAGTAGATCCATTTTGATCTGATGTTAATAAATGCCTATCCAATAAATATGGAGAACCACAATTGATTATGGTCTTTTCCAAACAACTCATATCAAGGCACATACTATACATGCATGCAGGTTCAACACAGTCTGCAAACATGAAGGTAAATACAGTAAAGTATTAAGGATATTAAATGTGTTTTCTTTGTTGTGGAAATATCAGCTTGGTGACTAACTGTCCAGGGTGTACGGTAAGTCTCAATTACTCTAGTATCTAGGGCTGCAGCTAACGATCCATTTGGTAATCGTTTTATCTGCCAATGATTAATCGATTAGCTGCAAAAGGTGCATGGAAATTATATTTTCTGTTAATGTTTTGCCACATGAAGCTAAAGTGATGCTGTTTGAGGATATCTTGTGAGAGTAAACTTACATCTAATGTCTGTAGAATGATCTTAGTACAAGTTTCATAATATGTGGACATGCCATTCCTCTATTTGAGAGCTCAGAACATCTAGGATTCAGTCTGGGTGGCGAGGGGGAGAGTTCCTATTTATTTCTGGTAACTGGTTTTGCCATAAAATATGTCAACCCACAGAGTAGGGCTCATTATTCTCTGATTAGATGGTCTTTACATTTATCTCAAATAAATGAGGTCAAATATTTATCTAACAATAGTTTTTCAATCAAAAATACAGCGTTTTGTCATGATTCTTGCTCTGCTTTAGTCTGTGTATATCCGTGAAACGATTACGGTAATCGATTACAGAAATATTGATTAGTGCCGCTGGGGAAACCTGTCACGAGCTGTGGGCGCCTACAGTGCCACGCCCACCAGGGGACCCATCTCCAGATGTGGGGCCAGGCTGGAGGACTAACTTATTGTGCATGTTTTGGGGTAATGGGGGAAACCGGAGCACCCAGACACGGGGAGAATAATGCAAACTCAATGAAAGGCCCGCACGGTGCGGGAAATTAACCCAGGACCTTCTTGTTGTGAGGAAAGAGTGCTACCCACTCAGCTCCCTTGAGCATACAGCTCAAGGGAGGAGACCCCTGACTTAAAACAATGCCTGTGTACCTCGTGAAGTTAATAGTGATGAATTTTAGAGATGCTGCAAGGCCAACAGTGTCTTAAGTTTATTTGTGTGGGCATCTTGACCTCGAGAGAGGGAGACTACAGGCATTGTTTGGACAAATAACTAATCACAATTCTTCTCACAAGTATAATAATTAAAACACCACTCCGTCTATGTTTTCATGAGAACATAACATTTTAGCATGGTTCAAAAAAGGTAACTATGCATAGTACATAACTTTTAGTATGTAGAAAGCTACATACAACAACATAGTTTAGTCCTACCAGTACATATGAAAAAAGACATGCAGCTAGACATCTAAATGGTCATGACAAGCCTAGTGTCAAAGCTGGGCGCCCACACGATCCTATTGTAGCAGCTAGCAGCCGACAGCTCCCCCCTGTGATGGAGGGTATCATGTGAGGTGGCCAACCATGTGTGATTGTGTTTGATCTGCTGTCCGGGTCAGTCCTGATGTTAACAGAGTTATTAGGGGACTTATTAGGGAGAGGCAGAGAAGCAGAGAAGCCCCCCGCTGATCCCGTCATTACTGCTGTTGTGGCCGGGTCATTAGCGCCCCGCTGCGAGGGCTTTGTAGAAGGGATTGTGGATCTGCCGGTGTGCACATAGGGGAGAGCAGGAGAGGACCGAGCAGCAGAGGTGAGGAAGCCAGGTGTTGATAAGAGGGAAGACTAGAGGAGGATTTGATCAAAACAGAAGGGAGTGAGGGAGTTTGACCCGGTTCTAGCACAGCTCGGTTTGAACATGGTGCCATCCAAAGTTATCATACAGTATACGAGACAAAGTTTTTAAACAAATAGCAAATAATATTGTTAGTTTCTTTTGGAATTCAGATTTACAAACTGGCATCAACTGGATAGCCGCTGTGTCTAGCTTGTTTCAAATGATTTCACTTTGAGACTAGCACACTGCTGGTGTTTCATAACTACATTTCCACAAAACATTAATCTAAATGTTTATTACCATATCAATGCTAAGGTGGCCAAAGTAAGACCTAAGATCACAGCTAAAATGAAATCTGCAAAATGTAGTGTTTTTACATTATTTGCCAGTAGAAAGGGAGAATGTTTTACCTTCTTCTATATTTACAAGAGCTTTGTTTCTTTTTTATGTATATAATACTCTCAGTGGCGTACATTATGTCCCATCTACCAGACCTCTTTTACAAAACAACATACTACTTTTCTTTTGACCAGATTCATTTCAGTTGTGACAGGGGGGCTTGTGTATATAGTATATTATGACAGTATTTCTCTGCCCAGGTAATGTTGTTCAGTGGCTTCAGAGCTGCAGGGCAGAAATATAAAACTCATGAGCCAAAACTCGAGCATAAAAACAAGACTTACAGTGCAGTTCCCAGACAACCACAGAGCAAAAGTATAGAGAGCAATAGTGGAAATTCACCACCGCCTCCTTTAGTTTAGAAGTGCTGATTGACAGATATACTTGGCAATCAGACTCCCGTTAGCCGCTAATTATGCTACACAATGGGAATGAGGACTGGCTTGACCTTTCAACTGACGAGAAGTGTTTCAAAAAGTATCTGGGGCTTGGTAAAAAGTGTGTCCCCTCAGGCCCGTCTCTCCACAAGTACTTGGCTAATCAAGTCCATTATCTTCCTGGGCATCATTAACACTGGAGCATGCTGGGATATGCAGTCCCAATGACCCTGCTCAGAGCGGCTGGCTGCTCTTTGATTTATCCTTCAGGTCGCACATACATCTTCATTACGGACATCTCCCCCTGTACAAATATGTAAAGTAATAACTCTGAAAACCGCAGAGTCCACTGTATGCAAATTTAAGATCTGGGCTGTAGAGCATTAAAAGTGTTTTCATAAAACCTGCAGAGACATGAAATATAATGTCTCCCAGCTCCAAGTAATTTACAGATGATTATTGTGGATGAAAAGTTTAAGTTTTACCTATGTGGAACTATTTTATCCAATAGGTTGAGATCACATGACATCACAACATTCTGAAGAGATGAAAATTCTGTGCTGGTAATTGTGGTAACTGTCAAAATGCAGATTTCTAGTCTTAGTTTATTGCTAATTTCTCTGTCATTTTTGGGTCAAACAAGGAGGACTCGGCACACCTATGGGAACGATAGGTGCGTTGAAGACCAAGGAACTAATCTGGAAAGAACAAAAAAACGCCCGCACAAGGTCTCACTCTTATGACTTATTTATTCCAGGAACGTTTCGGTCCCACTCTATAATTTTTGGGCCAATGCACGTGTAACAAAAACAGTCACCAAGTTCAAGTCTTTTCCGTCAGCTCTTATGAACCATTGTCTAATTATTATCTCATAAAGGTGTCCAAAAGCGGTGGCAATATTCAAAAATCAATCATCATTCATGAAATTTAAGGACCAAGTGATAGCTTTTTTAGGGAAATTATTAATCAATTATTATGCTCTGAGGGCCGCATATTGAACTGTATTGAACAGACGGAGGGCCACATATCGGTGGCCAGAGCAGTCAAAGATTCAAGTAGGGTCATTTAAGAAAGGTTTAAACCTTTCCCCACATCTGTATTTAGGCTGGAACCCTTAATGCAAGCTCTGTCTCACAATAAAATGCAGTGTCGCACTTTGGGCACCCCTGCTTTAAATGGTGTTCCCAATTATTATGCAACTCAATAAAAAAATAGAAATTAACCATCTCGCATTCTATTTGTATCAATTTGGGTGAAAATGATGAACAAACAACTAACTAAAATCTGACTTTACCCAAACTAATTGTCTAATCCACGCACTTATCTTTTCCATAGCAGTTTCTATCATGTGAACTCAACCAATTGTGTATACCGTATACATGTTTTATCGTTAAGCTCGTCAACAATGTCATGCTGGATGCTAAAA
>OMNZ01029394.1:0-10419 GCA_900303255.1 Lesueurigobius sanzi
AATGCAGATCCATTTGAGACCCTTTTCATACCCAGTGTGGTCCCAGCCAGATTGTAAGTGAACAATTTCACATATGACATTTGATATTTTGTAACTTAAGGGGGACACTGCACTATTTTTTTTTATTCAGATTTTGGGCCAATTTCTCTATAGAACTACAGTATAAGGGGAATTGTAACTTCAATGACTATTTTTCTAAGTTTACTAAACTAAATATTTACTTAACTAAACTAAATATCCAAAAACCCTCTGAACAAATCTTTGTAACTAACAAAATAAAGCCATCATTAAATGAGACTTTATCCATTATTTTGATTCAACATTTTATCTATTTTTACTCACAAAAAGCCTTACTTTTATATGAACACATACAATTAAATTAAAAGTGTCTCGCCAAGCAACATATCACTGTAAAGAATAATTTAGAATTATAAGCAGTACAGTAAAAATGGGTATAGAGTTTGAAAATGTGATGTCATATTGCAAAGGTTTTAAGTAAAATATTGGAGGTTTCAAATAAAAGCATTCTGACACTGCAGTGACTTAGATGTATCTGCCAGCAGTGACTCAGCAGCTGACGGAGCTGTTCCTCTGCTCTTTTCTCCACTTTTATGTTTGTTATGTTAGTCTATGGAACGCTTGCTAGCTGCTGCAAACATGGTGGATTTCCATGGTAACAGTGGATTTTACCTATAACTCTATTGATGCACAGACTCCACTTGCTGCCACACTGAGGAGTATACTGTTTAAAAGTGATTTCAAAATGGGAACTACTACCATCTAGGTTGGTTTGCTGCGAAGTGAAGACGTCACATAAGCATTGCACACCTTTAGAAATAATGATGCCAATTGTAAGCAGTCTGCGCTTGATGTAAACATAATGATATGAGCACATTTGCTCCTTACACGGATGCCCTCCTGACTTCCCTTTTGTCATGTTGGTAAACACTGGTCCACCTGCTGTGGGCCGGACTCCCGCTGCTCATCTGGGTTTCCTTCTGTTTCCCCGCAGCTCCGTTAGTTCAGAGCCACATCCCCCATCACGCTCCACATGTCGCGTGTGGGCGTGACCCGCTGAGTATGGGCATCGCACCATACCCGCTTTGAACAGGCCCAGGATCTGACCCAGGTCCATCCAGTTCAGGCTAAATTAAATACTCTACTGGGAGGTTTTTTTTTTATTGTTATTTGGCAATGTGCTCTCTTTAGCAGGTTCAAGTCAGTTGAATAAACCCATACAAGTGATTTGCAAATTGTTGGAAATGAAAGCAATGAATGAATATGGACACAAGGGCTATTCAAATTCTAAACATTTAATACAAATACATTTAAAAACAGTGTATTGTGACAGAGAAGTTAGAGTCCCAGCTTTAACTAGCAGGAATTACGTACATTAATATGATAGTGTTGGACTGGATTAGTCTTTTCTGTGTACTCCCTTCAATGCCCTTCCTTGTTTGATTAGATGCATTTACTTCATACCAAGTTGAAGTACCCTGATGTCACTTTATGTATACAACAACATAACCTAGATGGGTTTTGTCCCTGCAAAGGCAACAGACTGTGTATCATTAGAGCTAAGACTCTTTAGCCCTGCTCTGGTTGCTCTTTGACTGTCTAGCGATAGTTCCATCCATTTTCTTCCACTTTATCAGGAGCCGGGTCGCAGAGATGCCCAGACTTCCTGCTATGCTCACACTTCCCCCAGCCCTCCCTGGAGGACCTCAAGGTGTTCCCAGGCCAAACTTAAAGAGTAGTTCTTCCAGCGTGTCCTAGATCTTTCCTGGGACCTGCTCCCAGTGGGTCGAGCATGGAACACCTCTCCAGGGTGGCGACCTGGAGGATCCGAAACAGATTCTCAATGTGGAGGAGCAGCGGCTCTACTGTGAGCTCCTCTTGGGTGACCGCATATCTAAGCCACCCTGTGAAGGAAACTAATTTCAACCACTCTTGTTCATTCGGCTATAACTCAAGTCTCATGACCATAGGTGAGAGCAGGACCGTAGATCAACCGGTAAATCGAGAGCTTTGCCTTTCAACTCAGCTCTTTCTTCACCACAAGTCGCGCTTCATCCATCCTTCACTCATGAATAAGACCCCAAGATACTTAAGCTCCTCCATTTGAGCCAAGCACTCTCCACCGACCTGGGAGGGCAGGCCACCTTTTTCCGGCCAAGAACCTTGACTTCTAATTTGTTTGACAGGGATGATTTTCATCCCTGTCACTTTACATCCGGCTACAAACCGCCCCAGTGCACACTGAAGCCAAGAGAAAAACATCATCTAGTGATGGGTGACCTGGTAAAAATCTGATTTAGTCTAGTCTACTCTGGAGCCATAAAGGTTTAGACCCTATTTAACCTTGTTTCACTACTGGTATAGTCCTATGTTTGTATGTCAACTTCACTTTTCACTTGTCAAAATATGATTTTTTTTTTTTTTTTCGGTTCCAAAAAATTGCAGACTAATCTTTTCAGATTTCAGAAAAGATTAACAGAACCGAGTGACAATAACAACATAAAGAAAGGCAAGGATGAGCCAAATTGATTTGTACAAAAAGTCATTATTAGTGTTGTATAGTAAACAGGGGCTGTGTTAATGTACTTAAAATTACAATTATGAACTCCACACAGTTAAACCCAGGACTGTCTTGCTATGAGGCAAAAGCACTAACCCCTACACCACTGTACATTATCCTGATTGTTCGGGGTCAGCTATTAACTACTTACTAATGCTCTCACTCTTTCTTACACAACATCATCATGGGATTTGCGAAACCTTAACCATTAAAGGGGAAGGAACTTTAGCACATCATTTTGGCAACATTACTACTAGGAAATGTCATGTCGTATTGTAAAATGGAAATGCAATGAAAACGGAAAATGCATTGGATTGAAGTAATTATTGTATAAACCAAAAGTTTAAGGGAAGTTTCTAAAGACCAATTAAGAGACATAAAATACAAATAGTTCTTACAGTAACAAGTTAATCACCTCATGCCTCCGTAGAGTCAGTGTGTGGGCGCATACGGAAAGTGTATTGTTTGCGACACTGACCGTGAATGCACTTCTGCTTCGCTGCAGGTCTATTTTATTCAGGCATGAGGTGAGATGAGGACAGGTTCCTCACTTGAACTTTCACATTTGCTCACGTCGCTCCACCCCTGGGTCACGTCCCACGACTGTAGTTCAATTTGAGACAGATGTGGGAGAAGTGCGAAGTTAAAATATGGTCATTCGAGTTGTAGTAAACAGGGCAAAGTGTCTCAAAAGTCTGAAAAGTGAAAGAAAGTTTAGGCACAACTTTGGATTTACTACTGGCCTATAATGATGATGCCTACATTTTATTGCATGAATTATTACCCTCATTTGCTTTGATGAAACTGGATCTTTGCGGTATGTGATTGTATTGTCTTGTTTAATTTAAAGAAAAGTGTGTAATAGGTTGCGCTCACATGACATCACAGCAGACTAAAGAGCCCACAGTTTAAAACTGAGATAGTGGGTAGCTGAAAATGCCATTGTGGTAGCCGTAAATTTTTATTATTATTATTTTATTTATTTTTGTCTTGGTTTAAGACTTGGGCCAGTTACGTCGCCCAGAGGTGAGGGAGCGTCGTGGGGGCCGTCCTCCCGTGGACCCACCTCCTGCAGAAGGAGTCATAAGGGGCAGGTGCAATGTGATCCAGGCAGCCTTTACTGCAGCCCCCGTGACCTGGAAACCGATAGTGAGAGGAAGAACATATTAGCCTGAAACCCATCCATCCATCTCAGTAATGATTGAGCCTATTCACATGAAACATAATCTAATAGAAAATGCAATGTCTTCTCTGTCAGTATGTATAAACTAAGGTCTAATTATTTTTTCATAAAGGTGTTCAAAAGACACCTTCTTTTCAGTTGGCCAGTAGAAAGAAAGGAATTTCAGCCATACAAATACAATACAAGATCAGTTTCATAATTTTCATCAGATTTCTTTCAAAAACTGTTTCTGTCCCATATACGTACAGTAGTTGTACCATATTAGCTGCCGTCCACCAACTGAAATTAGATAAGATAAGATAAAACTTCACTTGTTACAACAGCTCTTAAGACAAGATCACACGGGGGTGCAAAAAAACGTTACGAAATGTGCCATCAAAATTCTGACATCATCAAATTCTAAAACGTGGCACACGGAGGTTCGCGCTTCACAGCTACAAGGTTCTGGGTTTAATCCCCGGGCCGGACGGTGCCTTTCTGTGTGGAGTTTGCATGTTCTCCCCGTGTCTGCGTAGGTTTCCTCCGGGCGCTCAGGTTTCCCCTACCACTAAAAACATGATCTGATGAAGGAATCCATATATTTTAATTGAACGTGGCAAGTGTAAAAGCTGCTGAATGCGATGACAGGCCGGTCCAGTGCTCCGCTTACACTTTTGCCTTTATTGATCTGCACCATTCACTGTGGTCGTGTTGGATGTCCACGTTTACCTGTCCGCTCTTGTCGGCTCTGGCGTTGTTGTCGTCTCTGTTGGCTGTGTATTAGCAGGTGATGACAGGCTGCGCTCCAGGCCTGATCTACTGGGGCTCTGCTGTCATCTGTGTGTCCGCCGGGCTCTGCGGCGCTAAGTTATTACTCGTAGATCAACAACATGTCTGTCCACTGTCTGCCTACCTGTATATCACAGCCACTCACTCTCGCACCATTGTAAAGCATGCTGAACAACAAGTGATTTCTTGTGACTGACATGTTTGACTGCCGTGTACCTTTTGCTGGATGAAGTGCGGATGCAGGAGCAAAATACACACAGTATTTTACTTCCAGAATAGTATTAGACATGTAAAAGAAATGATTATATTATTATAACATTAAAGCTAGTAGTGTGGGTTGAACATTTGTGACACGTCATGGATTCCAGGGACACAAGTCACCAAGACAACATGTCAAAATGTAGAAAGAAAATGAGTTATTTTTGTTTTTTTTGCAGAATCTGTTGCTTGAGATCACAGAGAAAGCATCTCCATGTTTCAGATAACAGCATTGGTATCTTTAAAAGCATACATTTTGTGTTGAAATCTGGTGTATTTTCCTACAAAAAGCTTAAATTGCTTACTTTGCGCTGTCTTCATCAGAAGACAACAGAAGAATTCTCCCTTAGAAGTCCCAATATGTTTCTGGAGTCTCTATTCCTGTCTCCTGCTATGTTTCCCCCTTTTTCACAAACGTTGTCCATATAAAGTGGCGCCAAGCATCATGAATGAGATAAATGTCCGTGCTTCAGCCTCCAGCCGATGACAATGGTGACGGAAATGAGATGAGCTGCAGAAAGAGGAGGTGTTTTCTCCCTATTAACTTTTGCGAAGTGCCTACTTTGAAATGACCACAACTTCTCCAAATACTAGCAGATTTCCATGTGTTACATATCGTTGGAAAGCTTGGAAACTACACTTCCAGAATCTGTGAATAACTCAAAATGCCCCGGGACGACTTGTGTCCTTAGAATCCATGACCCGCCACATTTGGCATCAGTCAGATTGTTGCTGGATTAAACTTCCTGTGAAATTGTGTGAGCGTTACCAAGGAGCTACAGTATGTCAAAGTTCTTCAGTGTCATAAGTTCAATTCTTGGTTATGACAGTTTGCCCAATGTCTCTCCCATTGCCACATCTTTTTTCATGCCACGCTGTTCTTTCTAAAGTAAAGAAAATTATATTCCAGTATTCCACATAGCCATTGATTTAAATTACCATTTTTTTAATATATATATTTAGTTCCTAGCCTGATTTATTTACATAGATTTGAACCCTAAAAATCAAGACAAATTGAAATTGTTACAGATTTATTCACTAGTAAGTAAATTAAACGATATCCAAATCTTGTAACTAATTTATCAACAAAATGAAACCATCCATTGGAAACTGATCTCTCTTCATTATTACAGCAAAACTTTCAAATTGATATCACTCATTTTATTTATATTTCCTATTCACTTGCAGTGTTGCCTTAAAAAATGCTTTTTTCTGTAACGTTGTCTTACCAAATGTGTATTGGGCCTGCCTGCATTGCCGTAACACATGGGGCCGCACTGGTGTGATGCATAACACATTTTTGATCATATTCCCTCTTTTATCTTCTTTCAGAGCTGGATAACCCTGATGCCCGTGTGACAGAGGTCCATGCGCTGGTTCATCGTTTGCCAGAGAAGAACAGACAGATGCTGGAGCTGCTCATGAAACACCTGGCCAAGTAAGACGAGACTCAACAATGTTTTTATTCACATGTTCACGGTTACACTGTCAGCAGCACCAGGTTTAAAAATAGCCCGCTCTCTATTCACTTGGTTCTTCATTGCTGTGTGTTGTGTCTTTGATCAATGTCTATCTTAAGCAGGGATCTATAATTCAGGACTGTCTTCTGATCAAGAGAAATTAACTTTAACAATCACAGGATCATGGTTCAGAGTCCTGTTTTAGTAAATTTAACAACATATTCTCAGTGGTTTTAGGCACACTTGGGTTACCTTTCCATTTTTATTTCGATACCAGAACTTTATCGATATTTGGTTTACGATAAAAAAAATCTTTTTTTTTCACTCCTGGTTAGTGGTTGTGTGAAGCCATTTATTGCCAAAGAACGTGCTAAAGTTTTCTCTTTTGAAATCATAATGAAACAGAAACTACTCAAATGTCCCTGATCTAACGTTTACATGACCTTCAACAACTGCCAGGGAAATTGTTCAGGAGCAAAGAAAAACTAATTTCAGCTGAAATATAGGACTTTCTAAAAAAAAGATCAGATTCAAGATGCATAATACAGTATGTAAACTTTTGATCAGGGACATTTGGCTAGAGGCATACATGCAACTCCACGACTCCCACAAGTATTCACACACACATGCACTTGAATCATTCCCCTGACACGGTGTTGGTCACATGGCTTCTCTTCAGATGATACACGCAGTGACACATCTTATTGCTTTCTGCGCTTGGAACATGTGTCACTACCTTGGAAAGAGAAAGTTGCCACAGGAAGTGTATCTGGCATAAAGTCTGTGGTGGAGTGGAGAATCGTTAGCCACTGTTTGAAGGGTGTGAATATTTTCATGGCATGAAAAGCTCTCATGGTCCTCAGAATCAAATCATTCAGTGCAACAGCAGGTGTGAATACAATCAATTTTCAAAACCAGAGGAAATCCTGCTTTTATGAATGCAATTTTACAGTTGGCCTTCCGGTGGATCTCCAAACTGAATGTGCCAAATGGTGACATATTTGTTCCTTGTGGTTAAGCATGATGCCATCCATTTTCTTCCGCTTTATCTGGAGTCGGGTCGTGGGGCCGAAAGCTCAGCTCCTCAGAAGGAGCGGCTCCAGTCTGCAGGTTTTCCACTGCAGGTTTAGCATTGCAGTGAAGCTAACGCTGCAGTAGCAGATTTACGACCTGCACATCCTACATAATACAGCACATTAGAAAGGCCTTTAGAAACATATGGAGCTGGAACAATATCTGCTTACAATTTTGAAATTATATATATATTTTAAATGTTTTAAATGTAAAATCCCTTTGTTAGCCATAATATTACCAACAATGCCTTCTAATTCTAAAATTAAAAGCTACATTCCAGACTTCTTATACAGTATGTTTATAAATATAGGCCTGTAATAGACTGACAACTTGGTGTAATACTGTAATATGCAATAGGTTCTTATTATATTATGAAATATTATGGTAATTATAATAGTTTGAGATAAAAGTTTGTTGTTTAAGCTAATTCTTTGTGGACAAAACATGAAAGTCCTGATTAAATCAGCCCTATGGTCCTAACACAGCGCCCCCTGCTGTCACAGTTAACATCAAACACAGGATTACATACATAAAAATAATACCGGTGATGCATCAGCCAAACCACAATTTCAAAATATGGACATCAGCTGTGTCCCCACCGCACGCTGCACAGGCTTCGTGGGCGTCGGGTTTATATTCAAAATGAATGGTCAAGAGATCCTGCAGCGCGTCACGGCCGCCCTGAGCTTTGCGTTTCACACTTTTCTCACGTTTTGGCCGTGCATCGCTTTTCTCGCATCCCAGCGTCCCACACGTCTGGCGCAGAAGTTAAAAATGTTGAACTTACCAAGCTTCCCCACGTGCAGCAACCAATCAGAGCAGCTCCCTGAGAGAATCCAGGAAGAAGCAGGACACAAGGGAGAGGCAGCTAACGGTGCAATTCCCTCCCCATAACATAATATTTTCTGCGTTTAAGATTCAAGATTCAAGATTCAAGATTATTTATTTGTCAAACCATGCGAATGGTTCGAAATTATGTTTACATCCTGTATCTGCTCTCACATGAATCATACTGCCATTTTAGCACAATGTGAGTCAAAAACTGCCCTGATTTTAAAGAAATAAATCGCTGTGTGGCTCTCTCCCGCCTCTCAGTGGAGGAAAGGGGACAGGGCACCGGGCTGAGGAGAAGCAAGCAGCGGAATAGACTTTGTTGATCTCACAGAGGAGAAATTCAGTCAGATGAGATCATGACAGTGCATACATGTGCCACGCACCACAGAAACAAGAGGTGGGATATCATCGGTGAAACAGAAGCCCCTCCTTCTCTCTTGTTTTTTAATGTGTCCTTTTGGCGTAGCTATGGCACAAAAAAAAATGACATAGCTACGCATTTCTGTGTTGTAGTATCGTGCAATGCATACTGTACGCATTGGAGTGAGGAGACCGGTAGGCATGAGAACCGTATGGAATCAACGCGCGTCACAGGCGTTCTCTCTGGGGTCGTCTTCAGAATAAACAAGCGTCCAAAATCCAAAATCTGTGTTTCGAGAGTTTCACAGCGTGCGGTGGGGACACAGCTTTAGAAAAACCCATATCGGTCGGTCTCTAGAATGGATGCAGGTGTTTCTCATGACATCTCTACAGTCTCACTTTGTTTTCTACAAAACGGTAGCATACATACACAAAGTCCAGACACTTTTCTTTAATACCAACTAAAATTAAAAAAGTAATTTCCCAAACTTATATTGTACAGGTCTATGGATATTATTTAGCATATTACACCCCAGAATATTATGTTATGTGCTTTTGAGGCTAAATGGACAACTTTTTTGAATATGATTATTCTGTTATGCAGTTTTTTTTTTCTTTTTATGGGGCTGATAAAGGGTCAAAACTCGGATAAATAATCATACACTTAATGGAGAGAACAAACATTCAGGTAGTTAAAGATTCAAGGCGAAACACTGCAAGCCAGAATAATTATAGTTAGTTATATACATTTTTATGTGGAAAATTGGCCAAAACTGACTATATTTTCAACAGCTAAATCTAATAGATGGAACCAGATTTAAATGTATGGCTTTATGAATAAACTAGTTGTTAGTGAAAAAGTCTATAGTCTACACTTTTTGATGAACATGATATTTAAAGATTTTATTATCTTTAAATATCATGTTCATTATTAATACAGCTTGTTTTAGTATCATTATACATCTTGCCACCTCTGTCCAAGGACATCTCCGAGTGCAAATCACCATATCAACCCTTGAGTGAGAACCAATATGGGTCTTAATTGCGTTTTCATCATGTCGGCATTAAAGAGCGCTCTCCCAGACACTTGCAGCACCACTCCACTCTGCCGTCTTGGTGCTTTTTGAATATAAAACCTGTGAAAACATACCTCTACCTTGCCAGGATAATTTCTCTGCTAAGTGATGTGCTGAATATGTTGACATTTCCCACAGTCTGATGTCTGCTTTGGCTCAGCGAATGCATCAGCGTATTAGTGCAACAGATGTAGGACAAGAAACTGAAAACAAAACAAAAAAACAATGACTTGACAGTTGTTGTGGGTGTTTGCAAACCTGTTTCTCCGAATTGCTTTGACAGAAACTGCAGTATTGCAATTTACTTCCCAATTTTGGCAGCCAGATACTAAAACATGTCGGAAAGAAGCTGAGCTTTTGTGAAATATACAGTGAGTCCCACAAGTATTTGCACACCCTGCAATTTTGCAAGTTCTCCCACTTAGAAATTAGGGAGAATGTTCATCATAGATGCATTTCACTGTTAGAGACAGAATCTAAAAAGAAAAATCCAGAAATCACATTGTATGATTTTTTAATGATTTATTTGTATGTTACTGGGGTTCATAAGTATTTGCACACATGAGAATCAGCAAGAATTATAACTCTCAAAGACCTGTTTTTCTGCTTTTAAATAGTCCAACTACACTCTGCTCATGATTCTAATTTAGTAGCACCTGTTTGAGGTTCTTAGCTTTCATAAAGGCACCTGTGCTCCCCACAATCAGTCAAAAGTCTAACTACCAACATGGGCAAGACCAAAGAACTGTCAAAAGACACCAGAGACTAAACTGTAGACCTTCACAAAGCTGTAAAGGGCTACGGGGCAATTGCCAAGCACCTGGTGTA
>OMNZ01029401.1:0-15546 GCA_900303255.1 Lesueurigobius sanzi
ATTACAAAAATAGCATAATCGAGACAAAACGATTATTAATGATGCGCTCACACTTGTCCACCCAGACCGTGCCCAAGTGAGGAAACTCCCTGTAGCTGCTGTTGTTTGTGTGACACATGCAGTGCGTCATAAGCACTGCTGTTTGTCCGGTTAAAACGATAACAATCTTATCAGTCACTGGTGATGACGCACTGGTTCATGTTTACCTTTTAGGAAGCAGGTTTGGAAGTGTAGTGGCAATTTTGTATATATACACATACTCTTACAGAAAGTGACCATGGCCGCATGTTTCAATATACATCTTCTAGTCCGTTCCCAGACGGACACCCACCGCTTGCATTCTGTCAGAGCCCCTTACTATTTCCTGCCTCTGGTAGCATCACGGTGTGGTGTGAAGAGCTTTTCTCCTGCTTGCAGTGGGACACAGCTTGATAGCATTGTGTCTGCAGACAATGTATTAACATCCCTGTGTGCTCGGCGTCTGGTGACGCTGGTCAGCAGCGTCAACCAGCGTCCTCTATATTCTGATTTGCATATGTAAGAAACCTGTTTTTTGCTACCTGTGGTGAGAGGCCACTCTTAAGAGGGGCCTCTCACATCAGCTCGACAGAGTTGATTCCTGGAGTGCCTGCGTTAGCACACTGCTCTGGTCGCTCTCCTCGTGCACGAGAATTAAAGCTACTTCACTTGGAACCGGACAACATCATTTATTCTCCTATTTACTAGACAAATCCACCACAGAAGCCTCTTGTATCTTTTGTCCTGCTGCTCCTTGTGCAGATTAATCCAAAACTCAACAAAGAAGAGTCTCTGAGAACAGAGAACTACAGCGCACCACAATGATGTCATCATCTTGCGTGTGCAGGTGTGAGTGCAGGCCAGCAAGGGGCAGTGAATATGCACTTTAATAATTATCCAAAAATATATATTTAGCATCTAAATATATTTTACCATCAAACAAAATCGCATGGATCCTTGAAGAGCACCTGACTTTGTGACAAATTTCAACCCTAGCAGCACTCACTAGCCTCTCTCTCACAAAGTAAATTTGGTTTATTTGTGATTTTACAGTTTATGAAGTGCAATGTGGACCAGTCACTCCACAATCTGACAAGAAAGAGTAACAAGGAATGCCATATATCAATTCATTTATACTTTAATTCTTACTTTTTTTCAATTTACTGACTGATTCTCTGAAAAACTCTTAACAATAATGACTTATATTGCTCTTTACAATCCTATAAGTTTCTCAAACCGCTACACTGTAGTAATTATTAATTCCATAGTTTACAGCTGCCCTGAGGCACATTAAGATAAGATAAGACTTTATTGATCTCACAATAAAGTGGGGCGATGGTGGCGCAAGTAGTAGAGCGGGTCGTCTTGTAATTGGAGGGTTAGCGGTTCGATCCCCGCAGGCGCACACTGTCGTTGTGTCCTTGGGCAAGACACTTCACCCACCTTGCCTCCAGTGTCTGCGTACACTGGTGTATGAATAAGAGAGTGAATGGGTGAGTGGTTCCTTGATGTAAAGCGCTTTGAGTGCCTAAAGCAGGTAGAAAAGCGCTATATAAATGTGACCATTTACAATGGAGAAATTAACTTGTTACAACAGCTCTTCAGACAGGATCACACAGGGGGGTGCAAAAAGTCAGGAAATGTGCATTCAGGAAGAAAATAGTTTGTAAACAGGTAATAATAATACTGATTACTACATTCCACTCTCTCACACTCACTCACAGCTACCACCTTCATACAGGAGGTACAGGAAGTGTCTTGCTCGAGGACACAACAACAGTCTGCGCCTACAGAAGCCAGGTTTCGAGCGGCCAACCTCTTGTTTAAAGGACGACCGCTCTGCCATCTGAACCATTTCCTCCCACTTGTGCTTTGATCCGTCGGCCGATGTTATCAGACCGTCACTATCTCATCTCCCCTCTTCTCACTTCTCCCCGACACACAGGATCACATGGCTTCTTATTTAATCAGCTTTTGTTTGAAAACCCTCTGCCCACAAACCAATTTAGCCGCTGGACGTTTCCCCTCTGTGCCGCTGATCCGCTGTACGCACTGCCATCTCTCATCTCCGTCTCAACAGTCTCACCCTGCGCACATTCATTACTACAGGACTGTGAGAGGTACATCTCCAGTGCAGCAACACGGCGTCTGTCTCAAACCTCTGGATCTGAAATCTTCACCCATAGAGCAATGATTAAACTAAGCCTGCAGTGAATGGGCTAAACATTATGACCACCTGTTACCATCTAGGGACGCGCAATATGAGCATGTCGCGATGTCGTCACGTCCAGGGCTTTGGTAGGCAACATGAATGTTTTAAAGGAATAGGCCACTGTTTTACATACTGAGATACAGTTTGTTCTTACCTGAGCTTAGATGAGTTGATGCGTACCTGGCTGTTTTTTGTGCGTGCTTTGAGTCCTGTAAATAGACCGTTGATGTTGTTAGCATTAGCCTCTCCCAGCGTATTCCCATGGTCCAGAACAGGGGTGAAGTTGGAAGGCACCAAGCACTTCCACGTTTTCGCTATTTAAATACGGTTGTGTGAGTAGTTACACGGTCCAAGTATAGTTACACAGAATTAAACATGTCGATTTTCTAAGCAGATGAAAAGTGGCACTATATTGTAAGGCACAGTAATATGTCCAGTCTCACTCGAGGAGTGAAGATATTACTGCACAGATATCGAAGTGCTCCTAAAGGGGGTCTCTCACCAGTGGAGACCTTGCCGCGACTCCTGAAATTGATAAGTTGCTGCGACTCGGACACTAAAAATAGTCTCCGATCTGCGCGGAGGCTCGGAGACCACGGAGACTCAAGTCTCTGCCAGGTTGTGAACTAGTCTCTTCATCTCCGCGAAGTCGCCGCAACTAGTCTCCAAAGAATTCTCCAACTAGTCGCCGAAGAACTACAGATCTGTGACTCTAAATGCATCAGCTGTTGCCTACCATTCATTTCATTCTGCTGAAAATTGCGGAAGAAAATAACAGTGCTCCTATTCATTTTTTCATTTCATTTTTTATTTGTTTCAATCATGTTCTTTTCTTTTTTTAATCACATGGTTATGTTATTTCACATATAAGTCCAATGACATAATTGAAAAGGAGCACAAAGAAGATAAATCAAATCGACATTGCAATTTTAAATACTGCAATAACCTACGCCCCAAAGGTTTTTTTTCTACCTTGTTTCTCCAGTGGGGGTGTGACAATATCCACTTTCCGATCTATTTTGTCGCACAATGCGATTACCTATTACCTTTTCATTCTAATATTGATCCTTTTCATGACAACATGCATATTCATTAACATGAATGTTAAGGAGGCTGCAGTGCTCCAGAGCTTTCACAGTAAATAGAGGCCAGCAATGGTCAATAGGGTGGCACTACCATTTAAGAAGTTGGACCAAACACTGTCACACATATAAATCATTTTTAATGATAGAGTTTATACTTGAAGAGTTCATTTGCAAAAAAGTAAAGTTGAATAAATTTCGTCAATAACAAGTGGCTTCATATTTCTGATTCACTAAAACTGATCTGGTCATTAACATCACTGCTCCACCAAATTAAGATAAAGCCGTACTCCAGCCTTGTTCCGTCGCCATTTGAGCATTGAAAGCAAACCATTTTTGTCTTTTTGTTGTCTTTTTTTTTTAGAAAAAACACACTGGCTACGTCACAGCCAACTGCTTGATTGACAGTCGCTTCAGCCAATGACAAAATGGACAATGAAAATGAGATGTAAATGAGGACCATTGTCTCAAACAAGCCAACTAAGAGGAGGATTATCTCAGGATTTCATTTTCCAAAGGGCTTTCCTTCAAATGGCCACAACTTCTCACAACATTATCAGCGTTTGTGGTGTATATTTAATATACAACACAAATATAGAATATTAAAATTGCAAATCGCAATTTCTATTTGAAAAATCTCAGTTAGGTTTTTTTCAAAATCAGCCCCATTACCATTTCTATTCATCTAGACTGTGTACACTCTGTTCTCCCCCTGGTGGCGGCTGACTCAAACGCTTATGTCACCTGTTAAAATAACTTCTCTGTTCAGAATAAAACAGTGGGTTGGATTCGTATGTATTGCCTCTCATTTTATGCGCACACATGGGGTCTCGGCACCTGAAGCTAAAATCTTGGATGCTCTTTCTGCTCTGCCCTGACACGTCTCCCGCGGCTCTGGTGTAATCAGGGCTCTTGTTGACACAGCATGACAGAGGTGCTAGAAATTCACCGAAATAGCAACAAAGAGGAGGTCACTTGGGGAAAAGGGCAAATGAAATACACAGAAACGACTGTTCAGCGGTTGTTTATGGATTGATTTTAAATTGTACACTTGTAGAAAATTTAACATTTCAAAGGGCTCAGGAAGTTTTAATAATCTTCTTCTCCCAGAATAACTGTTTAATGCAGGAAGAGTGCCTTGTTTTTTCTCTCGCACGCATTTTTTATTATTTTTATTTGATCTTTATTTATACAGGGGAGGCTCAATGAGTTTACAAGAGACATTAGCCAAAACAAGTACAATACGGTATATTGTTGTGCTCATAAGTTTGCATACCCTGGCAGAATGTTTGATTTTGGGCCATTTTCCAGAGAATATGAATGATAACACACAAAAAAATATTTTTCGCTCATCGTTGGTGGTTGTGTGATGCCATTTATTGTCAAAGAACTGTGTTTACTCTCTTCAAATCACAACAGAAACTATAATCAACTGACCCTGATCTAAAGGTTACACGATCAGCAACAACTCCCAGGTAAAAATAGTTCAGGTGCGCAGAAAAAAACAAAAATAACTTCCGCTGAAATACAGGACTCTCTGAAAAAAGTGGTTGTTTCAAGATGCACAATAGAGTTCGGGAAAACACACTTTTGCCATGGCAATCCGCCATGTTTGCAGCGGCTAGCAAGCGTTGTCCACCACATTGGCAAGAAACATTATAAAAAGTGGAGAAAAGAGTCGAGGAACAGCTCCGTTGGCTGACTCACTGTTGTGTCAGAATGCTTTTATTTGAATGATAAATCCAATATTTTACCTTTTAAAACCTCCATTAGTTTATTATGGAAAAACCTGCTGCAAATCCCATAATGCTTTGCGATATGACATCACATTACCAAACTCTATACAGAACAACAAATTAGCCTCATTATGTACTTTGTCCAAACAAATGGGGGCAGAAAAAAATCGTGCTTGTGCAGGATTCCACCAGTTAAGCTTGGTGACTGTTTAGATTCTGTGCTTGTAACTTGTCCATGTTGAGCCGTGATGGTGGTTCAATTAATAAACCACTAACATTCTACAAAAACCTTAATCATTCATAAGCTGGGAGTGTGTCCTGTGTAAAAACTATGGCGACACCCCCTCGCCATAAAGCGCGGTGCATACATTCTGTCTCCCGCCTCTGTAATGTGAAGTGACGTCTCCTCTCTCCTCTCTGTGTCTCAATGGTGTCCAGGCCATCCACTCTGTCAGCTGGCATCACGAAGGGAAGCAGTTCATGTGCAGTCACTCGGACGGCAGCCTGACTCTGTGGAATCTGAGGAACACCACCAAGCCATTCCAGGTCACCTTCCCGCACGGTGAGTATACCCAGACGCACCGGAGATACTCCATTTATTGATTTGTTATTACAGTGGCCAAAAATCCATGCAAATCCATGCAAAAAGTAGAAGTCAGACATCATAAAGAATACGTCACATCCCAGTCTCATTCCAGTCTCATTCCAGTAACTCTCAAAGCAAAGACAGATGGCAGGTGCCAGGTGCTCGGTGCTGGTTTGTGATTGGTCCCTGAGCAGAGCAGCATATGTCACTGCACTGTCGGTAATGGATCATATCAACACATATTTGAGCCCTGTTTGCTGTGATTTGTGCCAAATTCACTGACAAGTTGTAATGGTTTTTCAAATGTAATTACAATGTTGTAAAGCACTCTTGTAGACAACATGTAGGCTTTAGTAAGCTCGAGTAATATGAATAAGATGAATAAAGCTTGTCCTGGGACGACGGAAATTGTATTTAAATATTGTAAATTATATTTGTATTAAATGTTGTCTGGGTTGGTGAGAGAAGTTCTAATCACTCTGCCAGTGTTTGCTGCATGTGGTAAGACAGTTGCACTTTCTGTGATAATGTCATTTTCAGCATCATATTGCAATTTCTCTCGCGCTGATTTCATATGTACAGCACGACCTAGTCTTCACACATTTTGTGACAAATAGGCCCCATTGCGTGAGGAAATATCCTAGACAGGAAGGCAATGTGAAAAGATGCAGGGTGTAATTTAGGAGCAATAAACCAAACCTTAGGACATGCTCAAATTCACGCTGGGTTTTCAAGCCAACCATTTATCTGATGTTTGGTAATGCACACAGGAAGCACACAAGGAGAGCTGCTAAGAGCGTGAATGATCTGTAAACAGACCCTGCTTCACAGGGTCACCTCTGTGACAGTCGATAAAAGAATGTGTCCTCCAGCTAAACTTACTCTTTATCCAGACACCTCAGTGGCTTATGCTGCTGTGGACACCATTGTTGTTGATAACACTAATAAAATGTTAATCTCACCCTAGTAATTTCATGGTCCAATATTTATTGGTGCATTTTCTCTGAAGTTTCCCTGATGAACATTATTGTTGTAATCATTATTATGTCTCATTACTGTGATGTTTTTAATGATGAAAACTTTAATCATGTTAACTGCGCTGAAAAGGTGCAAGTGGATCATGGCTTTTAATTAAAATGGACCCGTCTCGAAACATCATTTTTATGTCTGTGTAGGTTCTCAGTCGTACAGGAGTTGTCCATCGTAGGCAAAGATTCTTCAGTCTTCATCTGTACTCATAGTTGAAGTGTAGGACGTTTCGATCTTCGTCCTAAGATCTTCCTCAGCAAAATGAGTAGACTTAACACGCTGATGGGTCTCTTAAGAGGAAACCAGTAGGAGGAGTTAACCTCTAAGTCCCACCTCTCTTAGTACAAAAGGTTGGCAAACCATCTTAACCTATTCACACATAATTGATGCTTGTTACCTCTGTATTGTCTCACCCTGGGCTTCTCTATGGCCCTGCCCTGCACCATTGTCCAGCTAAATTATCATGACAGAGATGGTTTCGTCAACAGTTGTTGTTGTAGACCGGTTTCTGTCTAAGAATCATTTTTCATTGCTCCTTTTTCAAAGAAGCACCCCACCCCAACCCTTGGCTCCTGAAAGTAGCAAATCAGTCTACTCCGAGCCAAGAGTTTGGTGATAAATTTTCCCAAATGTATAATTGTCCCTTATAAAGAGCTTTAGTTGAAGAAGTCTGAGAAAAGCGATGAATAAATTTCATTTATTTATTGATTTCATTTCCTGCGCTTCCTTGTTCATATCCAACAAGTAAAGAAGAAAAATAACTTCATGAAAATCTCATTTTGTCAAAGTCTTGCCAAAGTGCACCATTTTGTTCATTGCTCCACAGCTACAAGATAAAGCCCCTCAGGTGTCTGCGTCCTTCAGCCAACTTTCTTTTCAAATCAAAGACATTTTTACTTCACGCCGACAAATGGGGCTTCTTTTATATGACAACTCCGATAACCGTCTTTCGTTCACTGCCTGAAATTTGAACGTAACCTCTAATCAAAGAGTGAAGGCAAGCGCCGTATTGAAGTCATATATTTTCTGATTAATAAAGTGTCTAGGTCTGTCATTATGCTGGAGCCGGGAACGAAAAGTTTTCAGTCAAAACAGTTGTGCATGGACTTGAAGATTAGAAACTGAAATTGACAAAACATTATATTAAAGCTTGTGAAATTGCATATTTGAAAAACAAACATGTTTTGCAGAACCTAAGTTTCCGTATTTCTGTTTTTTTTTTTTATAGCTGTATGCACGCTGCGAAGAATCATATTAGCTGCCTACATCTGTGGTTACAATACAAAAGCATAATTATCTTTCTAAGGCGGCAAGTTTGTTTTGGCAGCAAGACTTGTTTTCATCAAAGAATAATTCCTTTTTTTTTTTTCTTTCTTGTTTTAGGAAAGATACAGAAAGATGGGAGGAAGGAGTCGTGTAAACCGATCCTCAAAGTGGAGTACAAAACCTCAAGAAGCAGGTATGGTCATTTCAAACCAGGCCACAGCCAAGGTCTTAAAAGAGATGAGATAAAACTTGCATAAAAAACCCTTAAATTATGTGGTATTAAAATAAAGTAATTTGGATCTTTTAACTATAACTACCACATCATTTCAGCTCATGATTTTTTATTTTTGTCATGGGGGTATTAGAAACTGTTGCTCATTTCAGCTACGTGTATGTCTTAATACAAGTTGTAATATCCTCCCTTCCCTCTGGTGCAAGAAGATTTTCAATTTCAGAAATATCTTGTATATTTTAATAATAATCTTTATCATGTTGGATTTCATGGTGTCCATCGATTGTATCAAGTGGTCTTGATTTTTTAGGACACCTGTTTTACTCGGGAATCAAAGGCAGGGAATGTCAAATGAATAATTAGAATGGGCAAAAAAGAGAGAGGATCCGAGGCGCTCTGACTTACTCAATAAAAGTCCTTTATTCGGATTACAGGGACCAAAAGTGGTCTTTTTCAAGGCATAAGAGATAAATAAGGCACCACATGGCCTTAAATAGTATGTAAGAAATCATGTGAGGAGGTCACATGGGGCCAGCTAAAAAAATAACATGTTTGGGGTTCCGGTTGGTTGTCAGTTGAGGTCATGGGTCGGTAGGGGTTTTTTTTCCCCCGGTGGCAGCAAAGGAGAGGACACACGGGGGACGCCAACAGGATGCCGCAGACTCTGAAGCAGCCCTTGATCAAGCTCATGGGAGTACGAGGCAGAGAAGGAGAGAAGATCCGGTGAATTTCAAAATGAAACTTGCTGTAACTTGGCTAATATTGAAAAAAGTAAACAAGAGACACACGCGGCTACTGAGGATATATGTGCACAAGGACTATATTTTCATCCTGGAAGAGGGAATATATAGCTGTATTTGGATTTTCTGTGCATATTATGTTCTTGCCACCTGGTGAGTATTTGGAACACAAATGCAAAGTTATCAGTGCCTTTGTAAGTGACGACAACGATTGTGTTTGTAACAACCGACGCGAAAATCTTCGTGAGGGTCGGTCGGTAACCGGAACCAAACATTTTTCTTAGCTCGTCTGGTCTAGTAGGCCACCCACTTCAACTGCACACAGACCACGATGAACAGAAACACCATTTATATTAATTCTATCATGAAAGGAGATAAATATGTATGAGAGAGTGTGGGTATGATACAGCTGCAAGGTAAGAATTGACACTTGCGGACCAGAAAACATCTCTCATACAAAACAACCACTCAGTGCACTGAATGTAGAATCTGTTCCATCACCAAAATACATTGTAGAAAAAAAGACGACAACGACAAGTTCGTGGACCTTAACAGAATAATCAATGTTCAGATTTCAAGATTTATGTTTGGAGCATCAACACTGCATAGTTCGATGGAAGAGTGCCACAGGTGCAGTGTAAACATTTAGCCATTATGACATCAGTGCAACATACAGTAATACTAAGTTATCATTTAAACCTGGGAAATGTGTGCGTTTCTCTCTGTGAAAGTGTTTTTCGTCTGTTCCAAATCAGGTTTTGCAGAAACAGATCTATGTTTGGTGCTAAATGTAACATTGCAGTGCCCTTTTAAGAGCACAGTGCGACCTAAACTACCTCCACCTACCTGCTATTTTTAATGTGAACTTATGAGATGTTTCTGGGTTACTATGAAATGAAAAGCATAGAGTAATGAGTGCGTTATCTTATTGCTGTCCAACATCTGTGTACGTCTTTTCCTCTGCCTCACTGTAGCTTCTGAATAATGTCTGCTAAATGCTTGTCCACACAGCGAGCCTTTTATCATCTTCTCTGGGGGGCTTTCGTACGACAAAGCGGGACGGCGGCCTACATTAACCATCATGCACGGCAAGGCCATTACTGTGCTGGAGATGGATCACCCCATTGTGGAGTTTATGGTGCTCTGTGAGACCCCCTACAACAATGGTGAGCTGGTGCAACATTACAGCCAGTTAATTTCGAGCTGGGGCATTTTATTACTCGACCATTCGAGTCTGTGCATCTTTTGAACCAATGTCGTTTTAAATATTCACAAGAGACTTCACACATTTTATTTACCGTTGAGGAAAGGTGCAATTGCAAAAAAAAAAAAAAATGTTTTCCAGTTGCTTTTGTGAGATTAGGTGCAGAAAGGTGTAATTGATATATCTTTCATCTGTTTGGATCAGTGCCTGCGTCAGTGCCGGGGTTGTCTCAATCAGAATCTGGGAACAAAGGGACACAACATTATAATATTGCTTCATTCTTTAAAAGGGGAGCTTTGTGTTATTGTACTTCTTGTTTTCTTTGTCTGGCATCTGCCCTTCATCACACTGGATTCAAACCCACATTGACGATGGCCCATATTAGTTCCTTTGTGTGACTTTTGTGTGCATTTGCACAGCCTCAATGTTAGTTAATGCTCAGTAATACTATATCTGAAGCATAATTGTTGGATACAATATAAGCTTGGGAATTGTTGTGTTTGTCTAATCATTGAATGTAGACATGCAGTGGGTTCATCCACAAGTGCAGTATTCCTGACTAAGACCATGGCTCAATCCGCAAACGTGTATCCCAAATATGCTGCCCTTCATTCTTAGTCATGACCTCTGTTTATGGACGACTTTGAAAATAAATAAATCACAATTATTTTGATACATACAGTTGTGCTCAAACGTTTACTGTCAGGGTAGAATATGAATGATAGCACAAAAACCTTTATTTCAAGGTTAGTGGTTGCGTGAAGCCATGAAGATGTCAAAAAAACAGTTTGTTTTCGCTTTTCAACTAGAGAAACTAGCCAAATGTCCCTGATCAAAAGTTTACATATTGTGCATCTTGAAACAAGAGTCCAATTTTGTCAGAGAGCCCTGTATTTCAGCTGAAGTGAGTTTTTCTTTGCTCCTGAACAGTTTTCCTGGCAGTTGTTGAAGGTCATGTAAACGTTAGATCAGGGACATTTGAGTAGTTTCTGTTTCATTATGATTTCAAAAGAGTAAACTCAATTCTTTGACAATAAATAGCTTCGCACAACCACTAACCATGAGTGGAAAAAAAGACTTTTGTGTTATCATTCATATTCTATGAAAAATTACCAAAAGATTAAAGGATATGTAAACTTTTGAGCACAACTGTATTAGGTGAGTTTGTTACACGTGTAGTGGCTTTTCATGTGCACGGCACCCAGGAGAACAACCAAAACAGAGTGAATTTGGGAAAAGTATTTTACTTCTGAGCAGTTTGGACATTTCAGAGAAGAAAACATGCACAAGAGCAAAGAGGAGACGATGATGAGGTGCCGCTCTCAAACACAGACACATGAAGAGCTTTTGTACTTCCTGTTTCTAATTGCAGCCATTTACTGATAATTTAGCCCCAAACAGCACATTTTCTATGCAAATAAGAAACAACAGGACTCCTCTGATTGTTGTTGTTTCATGTATAAATGTGGGGCATGTAGCCACACATACAAACATGCCATATCGGAGCAGCGCAACGTCTCGCCCTTTTGGTAAATTGCTGCAGAAAATAGTTCCCTAGGGTTTGTGCTTTAGTCCAGACAGACGCTGCACCTCGAGTGTCCCAGAGTTCTCATAGTTCGGTCATGATCAAAGCCGGCACAGTTGCTAGCTTTTGTCGTATCTTTGTATTTTATTTCATAACAAAAGCCTGTGTCCTTGTCTGTTGTGTTGCAGAGGTCCAGGAGCCTTATGCGGTCGTGGTGCTTTTGGAGAAGGACCTGATTGTAGTGGACCTCACACAAAGCAAGTACGTGTCACACAACTGAGAAAACCTCATTTCAGTTGGGCACGGTCTATTCTCTGTAACCAAGAGGCCTGATGTTAAAGCACTCTCTTCTTCTAGTTAAATATAGCAGATGAAGACTGGCCTCACCTTGAACAAGTCGACTGTCACATTGTTGTCTCTGAGCGAAGGGCTGGCTCGCTGCAGTTGACAGATTTGTGCTTGAGGGGACAGAATCTAATTTGGTGAAAGAGCATTAATTGTCTTTAATTAGGTTACCCAATTAGGACAATTAGTTCAGAGTTTCTCGATGATTAAAGGGAAGTGTTATCAAGTGCACTGACCAGACATTATCAACACCTGCCTTACACTGCACAGCCTGTAAACAATGATTGTCTTTCCAGGTTTCCGGGTACAGAAATATATACGGTACATCTCTGATATACTTAGCCTCTATCATTTTTCTGCTTCTAACACATCACTGGTTAATGTGTGTAGAGGACATCTGTGGAGACTGGTAACAAATAAAGCTTTTGTAGATGTTATTAGGAAAATAGACACAAGTGTAGGGCTGCATATTTTTTCTTTTTTCAATACTAGTACTTAAACAATACTTTTTTCGATACCTATGCTAAATTATTTGTCATCTACACAAAAAAGTAAATATCTAGGTTAGTTTAAATTACCCAAATTCATCTTATTTATCTACATTTGAGCTTAGCTAAGCACTTTTTTCTAGGGTGTTTTTGACTTGTTTCAATAGATTTCTACTTATTTCCTTTTTTGTTTAAATTTATTTGACAATGGGATAAGAAAGTTGGTCTTGAATTGGCAGTTTTATTTTCCCGAATTCAATCCAGATTACCTTAGAACAGGGATGGGCAACTGGAGCCCGCCTCCTCACGTGCGGCCCGTAGATAATTTCTTATCTTTAATAATCAAAAAAATGCCAACCAGAATTTTTTATCTATTTTAATTTAATTTAATTTAAATATTATTTTAATACATTTATACAGAGGTGTCCCTTGCCAACTTCAGTGCTGTGAGCAATGACAATGGCAAATGTGCAATTACAACGACCAACCACACGTACGTTTGGTGCTATTTATACCTTATGCTCTTCTCAGTCATGGAGTCAGCCAGAGAATAACATACAATATTATCTTACACAGAGCAGTGAGCAAAGAGTCTTTCTTGGGCATAACATTATAACTCTGTCCCATTATTATTTATTATTAGGAAATACAGCCTACCTGTTTATTATAAAACATCCAAGACCTTTGATTTTGAGAGGACAGGTGCATGCTGGGAGGTCAGGTGACACGCTGTGTTCCTCTCCTCTCCCACTGCCGCTGTTTTGGAAATAGTTGTCTACAGCCTCTGCAGTAGTTTTATGATTTGGAAGGATTTAACCCTGGTTTGGGACTTTCATTCTGGCTCTACTCTTCTGTAACATCACAGTGAGTTTTGCCATATAAATATATATATCATATATATTTATATAGGTAGACATTACTATATATTATACAAAATATACTGTGTATATAGAGAGGCTGCTGTTACATTACAAGCAACACATAATGTGTGCCTTTGTACCAAGCAAAATATCCCACAGCAGATAAATGACTTTGCGATATTGAAAAACTATATTAGATATTTAGTAGATATTAGTGCAAACACAGTTTTTGAAAAAGGTTCATCAGATGTGATTAGATTTGAAATTCATGATTTTTTGTTGGGTGCAGATTAATATTTGAGAAATAGGAACTTCCAAACTAGTAGAAGAATGACATGCATTTCAAAAATATGTTTGTAGGAGTCTAAACTATGGTGTTTTTTTAAGCAGACCTCACATAGATGGTATTTTTGTGTTCATCTGCATCTTTGTGTACCCTCAGATATCCATTTTAAAGTTTTATGCTCATGATAAAAGGAGGGAATGAAATGTAATAATAGTATGTGATAGGAAGACGAATAAGTTGACCAAAATAATGGATAAAAACATTGTTGTGCTATGGCGGTCCTCAGGGATGTAAATATCTTTCTTCAATTAATTAATTCTTGATTTGTATTCCTCGCACAGTTTCCCCGTCTTTGAGAATCCTTACCCCATGGACGTTCACGAGTCCCCAGTCACATGCACAGCCTACTTCGCCGACTGTCCGCCCGATATCATCCCCATCCTGTACTCTATAGGAGCCAAACATAAAAAGACCGGCTACAGTCAGAAGGTAAGGGAACCAGCCTCGAGGGAACACGGCTCTGTACATTAAAGAGATTTTAAATAGGCATAGAAATGCTATTTATTTTTATCAGGAATGGCCAGTCAGCGGAGGCACGTGGACATTGGGCTCGCACACATATCCAGAGATAATCATCACAGGGTAAGAAATGTCCTCATGCACCTATATGCAAGAACAATTTACGCTTTACCCACTATTGAGTAAATGGGGCTGAATTAAGCCCAATTACTAACTACTACAAATAGATGCAGTATCACCCCAACCTTTGTTTTGCATGAGCACATACCCCAATGATTAAAATGTATTGAAATAAAGCTACTGGACTGTACTGCTGATCCCAGTTAAACTAGAGTTAACTTAATAATAATATGTTGTAATAATGTTCTGATTTGTCTTTCTGTCCACATTATTTTGTTTTGTTTTGTGAAAACACTTTGTGTAGCTTACATGTTCAAATAAACTCATTCATTCATCCATAATAATACACGTTTGACCATAAAAGACCAGGACAAATAGATTTAAGAACAATTTTTATCCAAGTGCAGTTGCTACACTGAATGCTGTCAAGTGTAACCGACCATAGGCATAATGTAACTGATGAGTGTGTCATGTGTCGTTTAAAGAATTTATTGCCTTTTATCATTTATTGACATTTTTTGGAAGACACCAACTGGACTACAACATTTCCGTTGTACTTGTTGCAATGACAGTAAAGATTATTATATAAAAGACACTTATGCATTTCATAGAATATGAATGATTTCACTCATGGTTAGTGATTGCATGAATTGCAATTGCATGAAGCATTTTCTTGTCAAAAAAACTGTTTTGTTTACACTTTTCAACTAGAAACTAGCCAAATGCCCATCATCAAAAGTTTAAATATTGTGCATTTTGAAACAAACATCAATTGTGTCAGAGAGTCCTGTATTTCAGCTGAAGCGAGTTTTTCTTTGCTCCTGAACAATTTTCCTGGCAGTTGTTGATGGTCATCTAAACCAGTGTTTCCCAACCAGGAGAACGGGGACCCCTAGGGGTACGCGAGAGGTTAGCAGGGGGTACTTGGATTAATTTCAGATAAAAAATTTGATTAAACAAATTGTGTTTTTGATTATTATAGTCAATGAAAAGCTTAACATGTGACTGAGAGTGTCAGTGTGCTAGTTGTCTTTTTTTTTTTTTTTTACTGATAATTAGGAGTTTTAGTCCTTCACTTTCTAACTAATCAACAAAACCATCGAGGAAGGGGGTACTCATAGAATAAATGTTCTATCAGGGACATTTCAGTAGTTTCTGTTTCATTATGGTTTCAAAAGAGTAAACTCAGTCCTTTGGCAATAAATGGCTTTGCACTACCACTAACCATTAAAAGGGTACGTCAACTTTTGGCCACAACTGTATATATATAAAAAAAGTACTTCTGCAAATATCTTAAT
>OMNZ01029408.1:5804-16092 GCA_900303255.1 Lesueurigobius sanzi
GGCCAGTTATATGATACACTGGAAAAACTCATGTAAAAATTGGTCAAATTTTCTTGAAATAACAGTATTTTAGCTTGTCTTGAGCAAGTGTGTAAATTTATTTGCCAATGAAATAAGCATTTTTAGCCATCTGTAAACTCCGGTTAATTATCATTTCCCTACAAGTTACAGTCTGGGTCTGATCTCAGTGGCTGCGATAACATCGAGCGGGGGAGGCGGGTGTTGTAGGTGACGTCAGGCGTATTCAGGAAATGATAATACGGATGGCTAAGGACAGGCTAGCGACTGTGTATTCAACATGAACATGAACTTCAGAAGCAAGTACTGTATGTTCAATTCCTGCTTTACTTTAAAACATGTAAGGATTCGAGGGCATTGATCATAATACCATCAATTGAGATTTTGCATGTTTTGGTCAGTATACTTCTAACATTCCATGAAATGTACAATCCAATACCTCAAGTAAGGTAAGTGTAGGCCCAGTGCAATGTTTTGTCCACATTTTTGTTGTGGTTGAAACTCATTCCTAAGATTTCTAATGCCTCCGTAATGTCCCAATGCTTCACAAGGATTTGTATTTAAAGACTTTCCACAACTTCTGTAACCTTTTGTCGAATCCAGTCGAGAGAAAAGCACAAACGTCTCTTTGCTCCCTTTTCAAAGCAGAAATAGTCTGCATTTTAGCTAAAACAGAGTCAACTGCGGCATCAAAAAGTAAGTCCTTAGACCAGGGGTGCCCAAAGTTTTTTCCATGTAGGGCCAAACTAAGCAACGAAGGGCCAAATTAGCGGACAAAGGGCTGAACGCAATACTGTTTCACTTGTAAACAAATCTATCTATCTACTGTGTGCATTGTTTTGTGTCCTTAGGCACCATTGACAAGCTATTCAGTCACAAATGAATTGAATTAAATACTCCTTACAAATCTAAGCACCATCTCCAGGGCCAAATCAAACCCGTTGAAAGGCCAAATTTGGCCCGCGGGACCCAATTTAGGCGCCTCTGCCTCAAGGTGCCCACACACTAGAGGATTTTCAAGACTAAAGATCTGTGCAAAGACAACACACACTTAAGGACAGACATGAGGACACACATACTCACACATGAGTCCCACCACAGATCATGCTACGAGAGAAAGTTTTTATTGAGCCACGCCTCCTAAGACTAAAAATCTGCCTAAAAATGCTGTAGTCTGTGTCCAGCTTTAGACGTAGCCATGTTTGTTATTCTTCTGCATTTGGTGCGACGTCATACCAACATGTCCCGCCTTAAACCCCAATGCAGGCACGTCATTGGTCTGCACAAATGGATGAGTCGAGCTGAACATTAGTGATTGGAGTATTTCAATATGTATTTTTTGATGTAGAGTTTGTGAATTCATAAATACATCTTGTTACAACGTCTGTGTGCAGTCGTTTACTATAACAACAATGACTAGCCATTGCACTAAGAATGAGAAAACAAATATATTTACTTGAAATTGAAGTGCAAAAATACCTGTTCCACTGGTAGATCATTTTAAATTTACTTATTTCAATAAAATTGTGCTTATTTTCAGATTACATTCGAAGTGCACTGATCTTTTTCCCATGAACGTCTGGTGTATGTTTTTACAATTTACTGATGAAGCAAAACAAATTCCACTTCTGGAGAAAAACCAGTACAACTCAGCCACTAAGTGAAAGATCTCTGCGATTTATCTCAATCAAGCCGTAGTCGTCAATGAGCTGGAGTCCTTTGCCTCAGGATGTTGGTGTTTGGACCCATTACAGCAGTGATACCCCTGTGAATGTGTAGTTTTAGTTCTGCTGTGGACCTGGGACAATAACACAAGCCGAAACAGATCCAGCCTGTTTCCTACAACAGTGGAGGAAGCTCCGGTGACCCCTGGCCCCTCCTCACTCATCTCCGTCCCCCACAGCAGTAACATTAGCCTGGCCCCGGACCTCCAGCTGCCACCCCACTTTCAACTTTTGGAGTACTAAATCAAAATATCACAACATTGATCAGCGGTGGACATGAAGCTTTATATATGTAAGGAGACACTTCAGGTGAATAGGGAAAACATTTGAATTGAGTGATATTACATGGACTTGCTGTATATTACTGACATAAATATGATTTTAAAAAGGTTTTTTAAAAGTTGTTAAGTAATTTTATGTTTTCATATAAAATAAGGTCTTATATGCATTAACATGACCAAAAGTGACTTATGTTGCTGATATATTGGTTACAAAGAACCAAAAACCTTCAAAATATTGCTAAGTAGAAGAATGCAAGTTTGATGGTTGTAGGTGTTACTAAAAGGGAGATGTTGTTTTGAGAAAGTGGCCTTGGAATTTACGATTTTCTGTGTAAATCAATGGAAGAAACGTTGAATCAGTCCTAAACACCATCTTGTGAAGTCTTGGCATGTTATGTGTTTCCAGGTGAAAGTTTTGTAGAAATAAAATTGCAAATTGACTTTTGCACGTAGTGTGTTAACCTTACGCTGCAAGATAAATTGTCGAGAGATCTGAATTTTCAGTCTCACAACGAATCCATCTTTAAAAGTTCAAGGTTCAACTTTATTATTGTCCCAAAGCAAATTAGTTTGGAGCAGGTGTAATACATAAAATAACAATCAATCAATCTTTGCGTATAGAGCGCTTTTCATACAAGAATGTAACACAAAGTGCTTTACAACATGGCATCAATCCCCCTTCCCCATTCAACCCCCCCGAATCCCACAGACACTCAGTCACACAAAGCCAAAAGGCTCACTATGCCCCACGCACCCGACTAACACGCATACCCACGCATACCAAGAATCATTCCCTCTCGCCCGCCCACCCAAGCAGGCCCTCGGGCAACCAGCGACCCACTAGGCCATGTCCCAAGAAAGAACGAAAAAGGAACAGATTGAAGCGTAAAATGTAGCTCCAGAGTAGACCGAGAGTAGACCGAGAGTCGACTCTAGCCTGACCAGAGGCTCACGGATCGGATCGTTCCTCAGATCAGAGTCACGGATCCTAACAATCATTATATGAACATAGATTCCACAGTCACAGCCAAATATTACAGTTCAGCTCTGAGGCTGAGGTGCATTCAGCCAATGCTCAGCTCAGCAACAGGTAACTACCCCCTATAAGAGTATTTATCATGGTTATGGCCTCCGGAATAAAAGAAGCCCTGGCTCACTGGGTTCTTGTCCGGGTTATGCTCAGCCAGCGCCCAGAAGGGACTGAATGTCCCTTTTCACAGACGGTTTGATCGGGTGCCATCCCAGATTGATAATTTAGAGTACTACACATACCAACCTGTCTCGCCTTAAAGACAAAACCAGTTCATCTTTTTTTCATTTCTCCTACTTTTGGGTGCAATATACACATTTGCATTAAAAACAGTGGTAAAACTATTATGAAACCTCCCGCCAATTTCCACCAAACATTGAAGTAAACTCTGGTGACCCCTGGCCCCTCCTCACTCATCTATGTCCCCAACAGCGGTAATACTAGCCTGTCCCGGGACCTCCAGCTATTACCCAAAACCTCCAGCACCCTCCTCCACCCAAGCCTCAGGTAACTCGACACACAGACATCTCATGGAAACTTGAACTGCCAGTTTTAATTAAAAAGCTCATATGTTGACACCAAACACAGGTCCAAATGATACAATGAGTTCTTTCTGTGGAGATAAATAAGGGATGGTTCATCCAACTAGTCCTTTGTTTGGTATTTGGTTTCCAAAGTGTAGATTACGACAAAGATGTTATGAAAATTGTATCAATAAAAAAAAAAAATAATAAACTATGCAATCAAAGTTTGGATGAACATGAACATACAACTGAAAATCACAAAATAGCCCAAAAAAGTTAATTTTGTCTTTTATCATGCAGGACGAAACTGTCAGGTATTAAAAATAACAACACTGGTCTGTTGAAAAGAAAATCATTAAAGGTGAAAATCAGGGGGATTTCTGACTTGTATGATATTTGTTGTGGGATCCCAACTCTGCTGTAGAACGACTGGAGCCGGCTGAAAGCAACGTGTATATGGTAAAATACAGCTGCAGGGGCCGGGGGAGAAGGAAGACAGATCACACAGAGGTGAGTGAGAGAAACAAACCCTGATGACGTCTCCCTAAACATAACCACAGACACAGAAGTCGGTAAAAGTTTAGTGGTTATTAGTTCTAATTTAAAATCTGCGTAGGTTCTCAGTCGTACAGGAGTGAAACGGAAATTCACTGACGAAGATCTTTGGATTAAGATCGAAACGTCCTACACTTCAACTACAGAGTACAGATGAAGACTGAAGGATCTTTGCCTACGTTAAACTGATCTAATTTCCATGTGTCGCTGAAGTTAGCCTCCTCAAATATTGCATCTGGGGGACCAATCACAGCACGGAGATGAACGGCAAGCTGATGACACGTGAAAAACACGGAAGTTGTAGTTGCCGCAGCAGACGCGAAGCTATCGTTCGATCAAGCATTAGATTGTGTTCTAAACACATTAAATCGAAAATGTATATTAAAAGAAGAACAGCGTTTGGCTTTACAATATTTTATTACGAAGAAAGATGTGCTTGCTTCCGACAGGATTTCATCTTCTTCTTCTATGCTTTTTTCACTCCTCGTCGACTTTCTGTGGCTCAACATACGTCATCGGGACTCGATACGATTGGCTGTGGACATTCGTAGCGGCCAATAAACGGCTAAGGACAATCGTAAACCACACCTCCCATACGAGAAAATGAATGGTTGTTTCCCAGACTAAATATTCACTTGTGATATTTAGTCTGGCGCTAGATTGGCCCAGGAATTAAAGAGAAATTAGCCATAAACTAAGACTAGAAATTCTGTCTGCAGTTTGTCCGCGTGAATGCATCAGTCTAAAAGTCTGGCTCAAAAACTAAAGCAACAAACTATCACTGGAATGTTTTTTCAAAGTGCCTTAAAAATGCATGAGCTGGAGTCGCCATCACACGCAAAAAATGCATCCAATTTCCATTTTTGTCTGCCGGACGATTTTATCATCGGGGGGGAAAAAAAACATAATTGAAACCAGGAAATGAGGAAAGCCAAATCCCGGCGGCGCGGTCTGCAGTTAAAGCCATGACCCAGCGGAGAGCGTGGCCCAGCTCTTTGGGTAATTAACACTGACGATGAGAGATTGCTCTTGTGCCGTGGCAAAGGCAGGTTCAAATATAGTTGAAAACATCTCAACTCTTAATCTTACCATGTGTTTCCGATAAATACACAGCAGGAAGTCCAGGCACTGTGCGCCTCTGAACAACGCTGCACTTCAAAACCACACAACAATGGGAAAAAAAAACAAGATTCATGTGTAATATAATGGCTCTTTTATGTTCTTTTCAGGGTGGTAGCAGAGTCCTAATGTGAAAAAGTGAAAAGCATATGGCCAAGTGGCTGGATTATTCCCTGCTCTCGCGTCCAAGATTTTTGAAAGATGAAGTGCTGGCTTGTTTAACTAAATCCTCGCGCTGTTGACGGCTCCCACCCACGACTCGGCTATTAAGAAGACCACCTCAGGTTTTTGGCTTTGTCTGAAGTCGTCTTGGCTCGGGATTGAAATTTGAATGTCAAAATATACAACATACTGTAAGTCATGTAGTGAAAGACCAACAATGCGATTTCTTTCTCAAACTAAATATAAGGTTGTACTGCGCATTTCTATATTGAGGAGGAAAGATTTGAAAAAGATGTTGATCCGGTTTGCTCTCTTCACATATAAACTTCAAAAACTATATGAAATTGTAACTTCAGTGATCATTTTCTCAAAATCCACTTTTCTCACATTGTGGCGACAACATCTCCACTTTGTTGCTCCTACAGACACTTTACAGTCTTGGAATTACCGTATTTCCTGGACTGTAAGTCGCACCAGCTATAATGAAGAAAAAAACATAAGTCACACTGGACTATAAGTCACATTTTTGGGGGCGAGTTTAGTTTACAGAATCTGAGACCAAGAACAGACTTGAAAGGCAAGTGGTAAAGATATCAACAGAATAGAGAAGAACACTCTGAATAGGTGTACTGTATGCTAATGTGACACATTGATGGTTATTCAGCTACACAAAACATAAACAACAAACTGAATAGGTGTCTGGTATGTTAACATAACATATTAATCAATATATAAGTTGCACCTGAGTGTAAGTCGCAGGACCAGCCAAATTATGAGAAAAAGTGCGACTTATAGTCCAGAAAATACGGTAACAATGTATATTTTGAAGGTTTGTTCAGTGGATTTTTCAATATTTCATTCCTAGCCTGATTTATTGAGTATTGAACCCAAAAAATCAAGAGAGGATTTGAATTTCCACAGAATTTGTCACTTTTAACTAGCTTATTCAAAAACTAAACAATACATCCAAAATCCCCTCTGAACAGCAACATAAAACCATATCAACCTGGCTCAATTCATTGCCAAAAATATAAGCAATTTTGGCCTTTTCTATGCATATAATATATATATATATATTAAAAAAAAAAAAAATACAGATAACTTACAATACAGTCATTTATTTGTCCTCGTCAGAAATATACAGAAAAAGTTTGATATAATTTGTTTCCCTCTTCACCTGCCGTGTCTCGTTTTACTTTGACATGTTTTCATTGGCTCAGGTATTTAAAACATGCAAACTTATGTCGTTACTGGCAAAAGCTGATATGAAATGAATCATGTCTGGAGCGACCCGTCTGACTTTTAATGAAACACTTGCATTTGCATTTTGGTTCACACGGACACAAACAGCTCCTGCCTGTTCCCTCAACTCAAGCTTGGTCCGTACTGCTGTTCAGGTAAGACATTTAGAGCACTATAGCACCACAGAGGCTCACAAACTTCACAACGGCTCTGTCTTTGTAGTCACTTTGACACATTCCTTCCATCAGAATAGATTTTTTTTTTTCAAAACTACCCGTACAATCTTCAAATCCTTTGGTCAATTTGGCAAATGCAAATATTACAATCTTGCTTTTCACATAAAGCCATTTGAAGATTACTTCCTTCAAATGGTTTTGTGCAATTTTGTGCTGTTTGGTTACAGTTATAGCTGACTGTAACACAATAAATGGTGTGTGAATAGTCAAACTAATGATGTCATGTTGTACTTATTTTCTACAGACCAACCGTGTCATCATCGTCAAGTGATATTTCTCACTTCAGTCTAATTTAGTGCATACACTGAAAATATAGTGAATTATTTTGATGATCAAATCCATAAACAAAGCTCAAAGACCTCTGTATTCTGAGGCTCTGACATATTCACTCACAGAAATACTTGCTTTCAGTATGGTGAGTTGATTCTGCAATTATTATATTGTATTTTGCTGTTTGTACAAAATATTTTGAGAAATTAACCTCAACTTTTGGAAAAATCAGTTCTGATCTAATGTGCCAAAAGCTGTAAACACAGACATGAGAAGAACACCACACGGAAAGGCCCCATGTGGCCTGGGACTTGACCCCAAGACCTTCTAGCCAGGAAGCATGAGCACTAGCCGCTGTGCCACAGTGCCTTGATAACAAAGCAGGATTTGATCTTAAAATAGCACTTACTGACAATATGCAACACGCCGTTTAGGATTAGTCATTTTCCAAGTTGTGGAAGACATTAATTAAGACAGAGTTTAATTTCCAGATCAGATGCATCTAATGCTGTAGTTTAATAGGAATATTATATGTACGTTGATAACTTGTCAAACCAGTGTGGTCTACAGTGTGGAGACTGGAGTCTGTAACACTTAGTCAGACTGGCTCTTTCTCTGGAAAATGTGTCCCTAGATGGACCATTGGGCATTCTTGAGGTTTTTAGCCGAGGTGTGCACTTATGTTACGACAAAAATATGCTATGGCCATAATTTAGTGGTTTAAAACAAATACAGTGTCTTTATCGCTGACATTATTCAAACTAGGATGTATTTTCTCTAGAAACCTTTACTGTGATTAATCAGAAAGTATGCAGCCTCCATGGTCAGATGGAAGATGTTAGTTTGAGAGGCTCCAGTTTGTTGAAAGGCAGAAACAACAGGATCAACAGTCTGACAACAGAATAGCACTTTCACTGTATAATACTGTTGTTGTGTCCGTGGGCAAGACACTCAAAGCTTGTTTTTTTTTTATTGAGTCTCGCTCCAGGGATACAGTAGGTTTGAAGAGATCACCCTTCTATAATATTGGGTTCAATTTACTTGGATTCAAGGTGAAACACTGCAGGTAATTTTGGAAATAATTGAAATTAAATGATATAAATTTGAACATTTTGCAGACATAAGCATGAGGAAATAAATGAATTGTGAGTTTTCCGTCATTTTATGTTTTCACAAAAAAATAACGCATTTTATGTGTAAAATTGGCTAAAACTGACTATATTTCCCTCAACAAAATCTAAATAATCCAACATGGACAGAGCCAGGTTTAAATTGATGGTTTTATTTTATTGATATATTAGTTATATTTGATCTGTGTTTATCTATTTTAGTTTTTGAATAAACTATAATATTCAAATGTCATCTTATTTTGGGAGGTTTAAGGCTCAATAAATCAGGCTTGGAATTAAATATTGAAAAATCCCTCTGACCAAATCTTCAAAACATTGTTAAGTCCAAGACTGGAAAAGTTGGAGTCTGTAGAACGGGGATCTCCAACCAGTAGCTGGGAGCCATTTCTACATACGCTTTATGGGTCACATTTTAGATGCATTTCTGTTGTTCTGAGCAAAATATCTCCAAACATAGCAAAGTATCAAGCAGAAACTACCGTAATGTTCTTTGATTGAGTTGAATGATCATCTTGGCTCCTAGAGGCCGAGTTACACGTGTTCATTTGAAGTATAAGTAGCTCGCTGCCATTTTTGTAACATAAAAGTAGCTCGCAACTAAAAAAGGCTGGAGACCCTGCTGTAGAAGCTGCTAAAGTGGAGATGCAGTTTGACAAAATGACCATTGAAGTTAAAGTCATGTAATTCTATGGAGAAACGTTAGATGATGGCAAAAAAACCCTCCTTATTGTAAAGATTAGATCATTTATTTGTTTCCAGGTGAAAGTTTATATGTTACATAGAAAACATATAGAAAATGTACTTGCTTCTATAGCCTTAACACGAAGTGAGGATCAGATCGGTTAATCTCTCAAATGCACCACAATATACTGTATACTTTGGGTTATTTTACAAAGGAAGTGGACTTGTTCGAGAGATACTTCCTTGACTTTATGAATGAACCGCTCTCGACACGTAAATAATTGTCTGTCTGAGTGAGAGCAGATTCTGCATGGCCCCAGTGGCTAGTCAGAGGCTTCGGTTTCAGATCAGGAGATGGATGAATGAGCTTCCTGTGATTGTAATTTAGAAGCGGCCCTCAGGCTCGGCTCCAAACAAACATGACACTTATCCATTCACGCAGACAAACAGAGATTCATACAGGATACTCAAACACCGCCAAACAGGACGGTCCACTGACAGATAGATTACTGTACTTCCCTCAAACAATGGCCTGCTAAGTTTTTAAGCCTCAAGGGACTTTTCTCCACTTGATAACTCCATTTTTGTCTAATAAAGCATTTGTGTTTTCGCCAAAGACCAGCGTTGGGGGAAATGCATTGAGTTACCTTTTTCATGAACAGACGACTATAATATCGTCCCCTTAGAATTATAAGTTTCTATCTTCATTCTGAGTGGTTCTGTGATCGGTTTGTTGTACTTTTTGCTCATAAAGACCTCAACAATGTACCAAAATCTACCAAATAAGGAGGTTCGCTGTTTACAGAGCTAACTATTTCTCACATGCGCACTAAGCTGGTGGGTAAGAACAAGGTCAAATCAATGGATGTCAATAGGAAATGTCAAAAATCTACCATTTTCTCGCAACTAATCCATAACTCCCGCAACAAAGTGACAGTTTATGATCAGTTAAGTCTGTTTTATTTGAAATTTTCACTAAAGACATATTAAATCATTCAGTCTGTAGCCGGAGAAGCTGCTTCTCTGTCTCTACCATGGCTGTATTATATGCGCTTTTCGTTCACCTCAGGTCTGACTTTACTACCTAGCCTCCTCTCAGTCCTTTCACTGTCTCATTCCTCTGCTAACTGGACCCTCATTTGTTGATATATGGCAGATCTGACTAAATGTTGCGTGTCAATAGAGGTAAGATTTTAGAAATTCGGGCCGGGTCAAATCGAGATGTCATGTTTGGGATGTTTGGGCCGGGCCGTTTTTTTTTTTTTTTAGTTTTTTTTTTTCTAATTTAATAAAAAAATATTATTTATTTTTTTTTT
>OMNZ01029409.1:9559-19948 GCA_900303255.1 Lesueurigobius sanzi
TTGTGGTTTAGTCCTGGTTTAGACCTGGTTTAGTTGTGGTTTAGTCCTGGTTTAGACCTAGTTTAGTCTTGGTTTAGTTGTGGTTTAGTCCTGGTTTAGACCTAGTTTAGTCTTGGTTTAGTTGTGGTTTAGTCCTGTGTTTAGACCTGGTGTTGTAGTGGTTTAGTCTTGGTTAAGACCTGTTTTAGTCCCAGTTTCTGTCCATACACTGTTTTGACATGCTTCCCTCATGGTTTAGTCCTGGTTTAATCCTGGTTCCGTCTGTGATGATTGTCCAGGTTTAGACCTGATTTAGACCTAGTTTTCTCTATGTTTATTTCTGATTGAGTCCTTGGGTTTGGACCTGGTTTAGTCCTAGTTTAGTCAGGGTAATCATGGTTTCATTCTGTCCCTGGTTTAGGTTTAGTTTAGCCGTTAGTCGCCCAGTCCTAGCCATCGCTGATCACTACTTTTCACTACACTACTCTCTGGACATTCGGACACCCCTGCAAAATGGCGGGACCACTATATAGAGGGCTATGTAGGGAATAGTGTGGACATTCTGATTTCTGTTCTTTTGCTAATGTCAGAAGATGTAGTAGATGTGTGCATTGCCTTTTCACACTTACCTTTGGATCCCTCAGAGTGAAGTGACACATGTAGTGATTGACCAAACCAAAACCAAAACCTCTGTTCATCAAAGTCAAGCACCTCTGTGGAGAAAGAGACACTTCAGAACAACAATCTCTACTTCACTGAACACTTCATCAGAGTTTTGTCTTCTAAACAATTGCAATACTTCCACATTGACAGACAGGCATAATAGTGGTTTACTGTAGTTTTTATTAGGGCTGCACGATATTGAAAATTTACAACATTATTGCAATTCTTAGATAAACCACCCCATCCACTTCACAGACACACATAATGTAATATCTTTTTCGGCAAATTATGTCAAAAGAAGACTCCGAAAACACTAAAGGCCAAAAAATTATCAAAATTAGGAAAGTAATAACTAAAACTGAGCTTCTGTACATTTATAAGATCCATACATGTTTGGTTTAAGAGAGGGCAAAAAATGTGAATTTGCGATCACCTAATATTGCAATGCGATATTTTTTGCGATATATTGTGAAGCCCTGGTTTTATGTTACTACGAGTAAAAAAAAAATCAAAGAAAGCACTTTGCAAAATGTGCATAAAGGGAGGTACAGTGGGGCAGGACCCAACAGAGCACAGTGCATACGTGACTCATAAAGAGAAGGGTTTGTTTTATTTGGAGAGACACGTCATTGGTTATTACTCACTCTCAATCTGCAGCCTATAGTCTAGTTTATTCTTGTCACAATTCTGCTGTTTGCTCCACGTTTATCCCCTCAGTCATGGCATGCTCCTTGGCTGAGACTGTGCTGCACACCACTGACTTTAAATAGATTGTCAACAAACTCTGTCCTTAAATTTAGTTCCTCATCAGAGCCGCATTAACGCACAGATAGGTCTTTTCCTCCGCTGCCTGTCATTATCTGCCTTAATATTCTCATTTTGATTTTAAACTTAAACAAAAGTAGATGTAAGTGCTTCATTTAGTCCATGAACTGTGGTGATCTGATCTGAACAGAGTGAGGCTGCTCTGTGGAGACTAAAAAACATAAAGTTGGCTTGTGCAGATCATTCTTTTATTGAATTAAATTTTCAGAAACACTCGAGGGGGACAGCGCAAACGATTGTGAGAGGATTGTGAGGAACCTCCTGAACCTCCTATTGTAAAGGAGTTATGATAGGAAGCATACAGGCTCCTATCCTTATGTCCTTCCGCAATGATAGGACTTATCAAGGCAGACGGTGACGCACATCCAGTTTTGGTTTGGACCTCTTACCCATCCGAGGAATTCGGACCCTGCCATAAAATAACTACACCAGGTTAAAACCAGGTCCAACTACTTACTAAAGCATATTGACAGCAATACAATGTGAACAATTCTGAAATGAAATTTAAGACCAATGCTAGCAAAAATAATACTTGTTTTGTTTTCGCATAATCAAATGTAATACCTTTGTGCCCTCACTATGCACTGGTCAGTCTAGAAATACTACAATAAGAGTGTTGAAAAATGACAAGCTCTCCATGATCCCGGTTAGATAGCGGCACTATGAGAAGCTGACCTTGATGAAACTGGCCAGGCTGATGTTGATGCTGCGAGCCTCCTCTGGGATCTCTGAATGGCGGATGGTGATGTGGGGCATGATGGACAGCACCAGCGACTGCAGCGCCTGGTGAAAGCTCTCAGGGAAACGCTGAGTCCGAGGCATCTGGGCCACCACATGAAAGAGACACGGATGGAAAGAACGCAATGTAAAAACTGCAAAGAGACATCATGAAAAATAACCTGTTAACAAGCTTCTGAATACTGCAGCTGAGATCACCTACATATTTGTTAGAAAATGCAGTAAAAAAGACACTGAAAATAGGAATTGTCTGAAAGGCCATGAACCATTCTTTGTTTTTTTTTAGAGGGAGCCAAATTTTGCTCGTCGTTGTACTCCAAACAATTTATTTTATTGAAAAATACAAAGGTACCCAAGGCACTCACTGGTTGGATAAAATGCCTTTATTAATTACGGCATGTCTTAATGGACAAATGACAGTGCTGTAATTAATAAAGGCATTTTATCCAACCAGTGAGTGCCTTGGGTACCTTTGTATTTTTCAACTTCCCTTCTCCAAAGAGCACCACTGTTTTATCGATTTTTGTATTATCCTCTGGAGGTCCAGGAAGCGTTCCTTTTTAAATCTTTTGAATTTATCTTATTGATTATTTGTCAACAAATAGAACAAAGAACATGTGCCTCACAAGAAAGGTGAGGCACATGAAGTACTTGAAATAAGAGTTATTAACCAACCTTCATGCGGTTTCCCTCTTGTAGATACTGAGCCATTGATTTAGCCATTGTTTCAAAGAAGAACCAAGAATACTGTGAAAAGAACAAATTCCCAATTATTAAGATGTAAATTATACAAACACAAAGAAAGATGTAAATTTAAAATCACAAATGCTTGCAATGAATATATATTTTCCTGTTTTGAAGAGTTTCAGGAAGTCAACCAGTTAGTAAAAAACTGAACTCTTCTGGATTGTATGAAAAGAACGCAGCCTGCTGGTCATTCAGAGTACTACGATACCAGTGCATATACATAAAGCAGGGTGACCAGATTTTTCACATTAAAAACTGGAACACATTTTTTTTTTTGTAATGTTTCTCACTCTTTTTGTTTTTCATGTTTTTTCATAATTTTTCTCCAATTTTTTTTGTCATTTTTTTTTTCTTTTTCATAATTTTGTCATCTTTTTTTTCCATTTTTCATCATTCTTTTGTATTCTTCCTTTTTTTGTAAGTTTTCATAATTTTTCTTACATTTTTATTGCTTTTTTCTCATATTTTTTCATCATTTTGCCAGTGTTTTCTTATATATATATTTTTTTTTTGTAATTTTTCTTTCTGCATTTTCCCTAACATTTTTTGTCTTGGTTAAAAGTCATAAAGCATCAAATAAATATGCTGCTTTGGACATGGCACTGGTGAAAAACTGGGACAGAGGTTGTGTAAAAGTGGGACAGATGAATGGTTTCAGAAAAATTCACAGGGACATGGGACAGAGGGCTCAAAACTGGGACTGTCCCGGGTAAACTGGGACATCTGGTCACCCTAACATAAAGTGATAGTCAAAACAGACCTTTAGAAGCTTGTTGCTGGTGTTGAAGTCCGCAGTTTGTTTCAGCACCGCAGTGACCGCTGTGGCCAACACCTCGTGACTGGAGGAAGAGCTCTCTGAACAAGAGTTGGTCATGAAGACATACTGAAATGGAAAAAAAAGAAGCAAAAAATGATAATAATTGGAGGGTGTAACGCAGCTGATATCAGTGGTAACGGAGGACAGTCAGCACCAACAGACAGCTTTTCTTTGACTTATAGGGGGCAGAAACTGATCAAAATATCTATCTAAATGTTCAAAATGACATAAATGAACTAAGATCATGTTTAGTCAGCACCATTTCCACATGTACAGAAGATTTCAGACACTTTTCAGGACATAATTGATCTTTCTTTTTAGCACCCACCTAATGATCATGCTTCTTTGTGCTTTGAAAGGCCAAACAGTGTCACAGGACTTCAGCACTCGAGTCGGATTAGGGCTGGGCCATATGATGATGATGTCCATGATGATCTGCTTTTTTGGTAACATCGTCATATCGTGATTCAGTGGTTTAACGCAGCTCTGAGCTCAAATACTTTCTCCACTCACTCAGGAGCTAAACCAGGAGAAAACTAGGTCTAAACCAGGTCTAAAATCAGACAATGTCACAGACTGAATATGGATTAAACCAAGAAGTAAGTCGGACTAAAGCAGAGACTGAAATCAAGGTCTAAACCAGGACCAAACTAAAAAGGACTGAACCAGGGACAGAATGAAAAGATGATTACCCAGGACTAAACCAGGACTAAACCCAAGGACACAATGAGTAATAAAATAAATGTGAAAACTAGGTCTGAATCGGGTCTAAACCTGGACAATATCACAGACTGAACCAGGATTAAACCAGACGGTAAACAATGAGGGAAGCATGTCAAAACTCTGGGCTGAAACAGACTAAACAGGTCTTAACCAAGACTAAACCACTACAACACCAGGTCTAAACCCAAGAAGAAGCAGATGGCTTCAGTCACCTTTAAAAGACATTATACACATGAATTGTGATAAAACCGAAAACGTGATTTAAACTAAAGAAAATCGTGATAAGATTTTTTGGCCCAGCCCTAATTCGGACCCAATTCAAACTGTTACAAGCTGAAAACACTTTGGACACAGTGGAGGATAAACCCAGGCCTTAGCAACAAGATAATGTCCGTGGAAGTATGTTTTAATAGTGGAAAGGGGGTCATTTTATCAAGAAAGGTTTATTCAGTATTGTATGACTGTGCTTATTGAGCCATTAAGAAGCCACTGTATGTCAGTGTAATACCTTGACAAAAGAGCGCAGGTAGTGCTCCACTCCTTCCTCGTGGCATCTGGAGACTATGTGGATAATTACTCTGAATACGTGAAAACAACAAAACCAGAAATTAGCTCGGTAGAAGTGAATGTAGGACGAGCTGGACCGCATGAAGAGCCACTGACCGCAGAGAGTTGACAGCAGTCTCCTGAGCCTCTTTGGTTGCTGTGGTGAGCACCTCGAACAGCTGCATCAGCACCGTGGGCAGGAAGTTTATGATCACATGCGTCTCCATGGCATGCAGGCACTGAGGACGGAAAGGACAAAATATGAAGACAATGCACTGTTCATATTTTACTATTAAGACTTCACAGTAGGGCTGGGCGCTGTGAGGATAAAAATCTAATCATGATCTGATCTGCTTTTTTGGTAACATCATTATACTGTGATTCAGTGGTTTTCACATTTCTGGCCTCGAATACTGACACATTTCTCCACTCACTGCTTCCACTGTGAGGATTAAACCAGGACTAAACCTTGAGAAAACTAGGTATAAACCAGATCTAAAATCGGACAACATCACGGACAAAGAAGAAAACCAGACGAAAACAGAGAGACTGAAATCAAGGTCGAAACCAGGACCAAACTAAAAAGGACTAAACCAGGGACAGAATGAAATGATCATTACCCAGGACTAAACCCAAAGACTGAACCAGAAATAAACAGAAAACTGGGTCTAAATCAGGCCTAAACCTGGACAATATCACAGACTGAATCAGGATTAAACCAGGACCAAACCATGAGGGCAGCATGTCAAAACTATGTAAGGACTGAAACTCTGACTAAAACAAGACTAGACTTGAATAACCTGTTCCATTTGCACCATGTGGTTTGCCCACACTCACACTGCTGCTAATGTACATTCACTTCATTTATGCTGTATTTAACTGTGTTAAATTGCTATTTTATTCGATTTTTTTTTGTCTTATTCTTCTATTTTTATGCATGTGTTATAGTTCTATAATTTTCTATACCTTTTTCCCATAGTTTATTATTTATCATTATTACAAGTTTATGTTTCATGTTGCACCAAAGAAAATTCCTAGTCTGTGAAACCTTCATTGACAATGGAAATAAATGCTATTCTACAATATGCACATGAATTGTGAGAAAATCTAGATCGCGATAATATTTTTTGGCCATATCGCCCAGCCCCAGTTCACAGTAAAAAGGCCAAGAGCATGAACACTTCAGAGACAGACACAAGCATTTCAATACAAGAATACAAGAATCACATGCGTTTCAGGACATTTCTGTAAAGCTCTAAACTATGGGACATTATTTTACGTAAGTGATAAAACTAAACTTTGTCACTTGATATTTGCAGATCGTGATCATTCAAACTGTGGTTGATCTTGTGGTCCCTTCATGCACCAGAGCTTTCTCACCTTCAGGTATTTTATAAGATCTGCAGGACTGCCCTCTGAAGTTGCTCTGACCAGTTGGCAGTGTTGGAAAAAGTTATGCAGATGCAGGTCCTTAGAGTGAACACGACAATCAGTAAATGCAATACAAAGTTAAAAAGAAAAGAGTAAGCAGAGTAATGTCATACCTGAGCATAGATGGTGGATGCTACATGAGTTTTCACTTTGAAAAGTGTTTTGGCATTTTCCACCCATTTGATGTCTGGCTGGGACTAAGAGCAGAGGCAGAGGTCATAATGTGTATCATTAGAAAAGTAAAATGACATTGGACCAAGAAGTGCACACAGACCTTCCTAGAGTCCTGGCACAAATATCCTGGAGGTAGAGAGGCTGCTACAGGTAACTGCACTTCTACTGACTGCATCCTTCCATCTCTGAGCAAAGGCATCCATGAGTACCCCACTGAAACACACCAAAGGACACATAGTCTCCTTCTGTATACTACACTGGTTTACAGGTGTATCAATGACTGTCTCACCCAGCGTCTCCACACCCTCCCTCTTTTTGCTGCTGGTTTTACTGCAGGACTCACAGCTGATGTGGTAGAAGGTAAAGAGGACGTGGTGTTTTTCATGCACGTGAACAGGCAATTCAACCTTTGTCTGTGAAAAAAGAAACAAGGACATGATACTGTAAAAACAAGTCTTCCTTAAAGGCCTCACAGGAACACAGCGTCCAGTGACACCATTCCCTAATGTGATTTTTTTCTGGTGTCAACGCAAGAACAATACATGGTTTATGATACTTAAATCAATACCTGGCCTGCATTAAACATAATCTATTCTAGAACCTCAAAGCTGAATCATAATGTTCATCAATTCCATAAGAAGTTTGAGCCAAAATAAAAACATCAGCATTTTCTTCAAAAGCAACCATACTTAATTAACACATTTGTTTTAGTCATTTAGGACCATTGTGTAAGTAAAATGTATCAATGCTTCAACCCTTTATCGTGTTCTAACCCTATATACGCTACAAAAAGTTTGCTCCAGAAACCTTTACGCTTTGAACGTCAGTACTTTAGTCCAGCAGGGGGCAACATTTCCTCAAAAACAGTTGCCTTTGTGCCGAAACTGGCAGGAAATGACACATCAGCACAAATGACCTGAGTGGGTAAATAGTTAATGACAAAGCAGTGTGTCAGTCTGCTAATGTGCAGTCTGACCGCTCTGTTTGGTCCTAAAACGACAGAGCCAGGTGCATTGTGGGAGGAAGCGCAGTAATTCTGGGAGCATGCGAGTGAATGAGGCCGGTCTGATGGTAATCCCTTTGATATCAGGGACATATGGAGGCCCCACTGTTTCATCCACTTACACGTGTCAATTAGGGTCTGGCCTTGTCTGACCAGTTTATGATAATGCAGATTTAGGCCTTGGATTAAAAACATGCAATATGCTCATTTTAGTTAGGACACAGTTCAAACACTTAACTTAGCTTTTGTTTAACAATGTGGAAAGAAGAGAGCAAAAAAAACGTGATCCATATTTTGTGACAAATTAATATTAGAACATTTTTAAAATCATAATTCTTTGCGAGATCATGAGGCACCGATGGGCACTGTGGTTCTAACTAAGAAATTATCTTGTTAGACAGAAATTAACTCGGGGCCAGGTTTGACATGTCGGTTTTAAAAATCAAGATTCAGATCACAGTGCACATTTCAAGCACGTTCAGGAGCATTCAAATTTGAGAGTGAAATGTGAAAAAAGAAAGAATCACATGCATTTCAGCACACCTAACTACAGCACAGTACGTAGAAGGACTTCCATTTATCATGTTTTGTTTCGTGATTAGGACAGAAAGTCATTTCACCTCATCATAGAAGTCTGGGCTGTGATTGTGGTGCAGAACAGCTGCGTACGCACTGCTGGTGAAGAGCGACTCTCCTGGCTTTCCGTAGATGCACTGAAAGAAAAGCAATCAACAATACACTTCAGCATCTGTGAGATTTGTTTGTGGAATAATACACAGCATTTATCCATCATAACAGCGCTGCTTCACACAGAGAGTTGTTGATAGACTTTTGGTTACTTGGCACTTCCTGAAAAAAGGCTTGTTAGAGCCAATATACGTGGAAGAAACCAGCAATATGTTTTAAAAGATTTCAGTGGTGGAAAGTAACAAAGTAAAAAGTACAAGTAAGAAGTACAAATTTTAGGTACTTTTACTTTACTTAAGTAAATTTTATGATGAATATTTTTTACTTTTACTTCACTACATTTTAAAATTGGGTTAAAAGTATTTTATTTTCAAAGTGACATCTCTGTGACTAACAACCTGTTTTAGACTGGTTTTAGACCTGGTTTAGTCTGTGGTTTAAACCCATTTTCATTATGGTTTATACCTGGTTTAGACTTGATTTAGTCCTGATTTAGACCTGGTTTAGTCCGTGGTTTATACCTGGTTTAGTCTGTGGTTTAGACCTGTTTTCGTCCTGGTTTATACCTGTTTAGACTTGGTTTAGTCCTGATGTAGACTTGGTTTAGTCCGTGGTTTATACCTGGTTTAGTCTGTGGTTTAAACCCGTTTTGGCTGGACTGGCAGAAAAAATCGGCCTGGGACTTTTTGCTCTAGACCGACCCTCAAATGTTAAGTGGTAGAGACAACATTAAGCCCCGTTCAGACCAAACGTGCGTCATCGCTCATGACGCTCATTCTTGAACGTGCGAATCTGCATTCGCAAAAGACATTGCTTATAGACGCACATTGACACATGCTACAGCTTTAACGTCTGGCCCCTATTACATTGATACATTGTGAGCACCGTCATAATCAGTGGCGCTCTCAGTAAGCATTTGTCTGCGACTCCGGAGGCTCGGGTTCAATCCCCGCTGGTTACTATGTTTATATTCTTTTCACTCTGAAAAAATATAATACTGTTGTCCCAACACAAGTCTCACTCACAAAACTATATTTCTTTTTGTCAGTCCCCCATGTTCAGGGGTAAATCTGTTCATAAGCACCAATTTGCTCCCTGTGGCGAACTGGAAAAAGAGGTGTGCAGAGGGGTGGATTCGAACTAGCGGCCTCATGCATCCAAAACAGGAGCTCTACCTATTGAGCTAAGCAGGTTGTAGTTTTTAGACCTGTTATTGACCTACCTATGGTTTACTTTTACATTTTACTTGTAAAGTACATTTTACAGTACAGTAGATACTTTTATACTTTTACTTGAGTAGAATGATTATGTGATACTTCTACTTTTACCTAAGTAAACTCTTGGTCCTGTATCTGCACTTTTACTTAAGTCAGAATATTGAGTACTTCTTCCACCACAGAAAGATTTTAATATGTACTAGCCCAGTAAACTAAAGGGTTTTAAGAACATGTAAATAGAGAATTACAATGTGGGAGGAGTGCCTTGGTTCTTCGTTTTTCTCTTAAGTTTCTATTCCCCAAATGGCAAAGAGCACCATCCCCAAAAAATGACTTTTGTGCACTTCCTGAGCACTTTGCGTCTCTCAGACTTTTGGTTACGTTTGCCTTCACTTATGTAATAATTCCATTATTCTTTATTCAATCTTCTTAAAGTGCATTCTCAAACCAGAGAATGTATTAAAAACAGATAAAAGTAATTTAGCCCTGATTTCTGAACACAAACACCTAAACTAGTCCTCTGCTGGAACAAAGTTGAGAGATGCAGTTTAAATAAAGCCTAGAGCCCTCAGATCCCCCTCTCAGATGCTGCTGGATGTCCTGGTCCTGGTATAAGCAGTGATCGTGTCTTTAACTGTGGACCTCGCTCCCAGTCGAGTCATCACAGACCTGCCACTGTTTGAGTCCAGACTAAAGACCCACTTCTTCAAACTAGCCTTCAATGACACCTAGAGCGGTTATACTGTCGTTCTATGTTTTTGTCTAGGTTTATTACATTGTGTGTGTGTGTACGTGTGTGTGTGTACGTGTGTGTGTACGTGTGTGTGTGTACGTGTGTG
>OMNZ01029411.1:4262-17277 GCA_900303255.1 Lesueurigobius sanzi
GCGTGGATTTTATGGGGGAACAGCCCAAAATAATTGCATATTTAAAAGTTGTTGGAGTATTTTATTTCCTGGATCCAATAAAGCTCAAAATTCTGATTTCCCGGAATGCGTTCCCCCAAAAGCCGGATCAAATTAAGCACTGCATATAACTCCATGGTGCTGCGGTGTACACACTTTGAGCACAGAACGGCCCAGAACCAATCCAATGTTGGATTATGGGCTTTAGGGCTGGGCGATATGGCCAAAAAAATCTTATCACGATTTTCTTTAGTTTGAATCATGATTTCGATTTTATCACAGTTCATTTGTACATTTTCTTTTAAAGGCGACTAAAGCCATCTGCTTCTTCTAGGGTTTAAGTCCTAGTGTTAAGATTGTTATTTTAAGATTGTTATTTTTATTTTAAGATTACTATTCGAGCTACTGTGACAACGCAATTTCCCTTGTGGATCAATAAGTCTGAGTCTAGTTGAAGGTATACTGTATGTTGCAATTGCTGCTCATAACAATTTAACTAAGGCTGATTCTGTCATGTATTTAGAACTCAAAATAAATATTTTTCATTCACTCATATAGTTATATTGCATTTATTTAGAGATACATTTGTACAAAGACATATTACAACGTACAAAACGCCCCGTGGACGACATACTTTCACTCGTGTTGAGAAGAACATCCATAAATGTCCACCAGGAGGCAGTAAAGCAGCTTCATAGAAAATAGACTATAGCTTGCAACCAATTGCATAGACCTTGTAAATAAATATGAATTAAATAAATAAGTTACATTCTCTCAAGTAGTGTCTTTTTAGCCGGAAGACTTCACACTCAAACCCTAACTTGCAGGAGTCAGCTGTGACATGGCCTACGAGAAAGAGAAGGGGAAACAAATTACACACCACTCAAAGGCCTCGCAATCACAATCACAACCATTTCCAGGTCGCAAAATCACTCACCCTGTTGATCAGAGACTGGAGACTTTCGAAAAACACCTTGGCGCTTTTCTTTGGATGCATTTCACACGAGTCTTGGCAAGAGGACTGAAAAGGTACACAAGATCTCTTAGTATCAATCAATCCATCAATCAATCAATCAATCAATCAATCAATCAATCAATCAACCGGTTATAGAACAGTACAGGAAGAGGAAGTGCTTCTTACTGTAGTATTGTCCGAGTTACAAAAGTACATGGTTTCCACCTGAAAGACACCAGACATGTTTGGTGGTTAGTATTTTTTGCTGGCAGATTATTATTATTATTTCCTGGCAGAATGTTTCATTGTTTTTTGGCCATTTTTCAGAGAATATGAACGATAACAAGCCATTTATTGATCACAATGACAACCAGCACTACACAAATGCTCCTGATGTAAAGTTTTTGATCTCTCGATAAGTTAAAGGGACTATACCTGATTTTTTTTTAACTACAAACGATGAAAGAGGGTTGGTCCAAACACATCCCTAACCTTCCTCACACATTTATAAAATCCCATTTCTTCATAGAGATGTGTTTATGAGCACATTTCACAACTAGCAGGGCCGCTTGTCACAGAAATGCAAGAAGAGTAGCCTGCAAACTCATGAAACTTACAAAAAATGCTTAAAATGTAGATGCACAGTATTATTTCCACAAATGTCTGAATTCCAGTACTAGTATACAAATCAGGTATAGTGCCTGTGCCTTTAAATAATACTAAAATGTATGAATATTTGATCATATTTTGAGTAATTCTGAGCCGACGAGTAAAAACCTTTGCCAATGAAACAAGTATTTTTGCACTTAAGATAAGAAAAAGTATGCAATTCTAAGAACATTTTGACTGATGATTGATTTGAATGTGAGGTTTGTTTTTCTCAACTTAAGTGCAAAAACACCACGATTACTTTCTCCATGGTACATATTGTGCATCTTGAAACAAACGCCACATTTTCCGGAGAGTCCTGTGTTTTCAGCTGAAGTCATTTGTGGTTTTTCTTTGCTCCTGAACAATTTTCCTGCCAGTTGTTGCAGGTCATGTAACCTTTTAAGCAGGGTCATTCGTAGTTTCTGATGTCATCTCATCATTCTTTGACAATAGATGGCTTCACACGACCGCGAACCACGAGTTTTGTGTTATCGTTCATGTTCTCTGAAAAATGGCCAAAAATCTAAACCTATGAGGTACACGTTACTTATTGGAGGTGGACTTACAGTGGTCTGGCTCTTGAGGCCCCGCAGGAGTTTTCTCACGTATACCGCATGAGTGGGTTTGACATAAGTGGAGTTGAGGCGGAGCAGGTTGGATCTGTAACAGCCCAGAGCGGTCAGGCAGCAGTCCTGTCAAACCGAAACACAACACCGTTAGATTAAAAACACCCAAGACCTCATCTTATTTTGCATGGAGGGCCAAAATGGAAAAGTGTTAGCAGGTGAAGGGCCAACTGCAATACTGTTTTGCAAGTAGGAAGACCAAATACAAACAGATCTGTGATTAAATATCCTTTATTATGTGCTATTGATAAACTAAACTACACATTCCTTACAATGTGGACGCGCCAACTTGTGGGCCAAATTAAACCCCTTGGAGGGCCCAATATGGCACTTTGGGCTCTAAGTATTTAGTACTATGAAACCCCGCCCTGGTGCCGGAAGTTACAATCCCATTCAAATATTACATAGACATGTCGGAGAAAAACAAATGTTTGAAAGAACGATAGCAGCTAATGAGCTATGTGGTAACTTATGGACATACAACACACCATGATAAATTCAAGTTTTATCCAAGACTTTATAAACATAACATGTCATAAAAGCATTTCGCCGTATTCACTGCAAAACGTGATCTAAAGAGTGACATTTTGTTGAAATAAAGAGAATTGCCCTTGATTTGCGTAAGTAAATGATGGAACAATGGAACAGTGCTTACAATAAGAATAAGTCTTCAATTTCAAGTCAATTTAGATTTATTTTCTAATTTTAAGTGCAATTAGATCTAAATTTACTTGAAATTGAAGACTTATTCTTATTGTAAGTACCACTGTCCCATTGTTCAAAGGCAGAGCAATTCTACTTATTAAAGAAAAAAACATTCTTGATTTAGATTCTAGATTTTAGATTTAGAGTCTAGATTCTAGCCTATAGTTTAAAATGGAGGTAGAGGGCAGCTGAGAAGTTTCTGCTGGTAACTGTCAAAATGCAGATTTCTAGCCTTAGTTCGTCGCTAATTTCTCTGTAATTCCTGGGCCAATCCACATGAAACAAAGTCACAAAGTTTAATGTCTTCTCGGTCTAATTGTTTTCTCATAAAGGTGTCCAAAAGTGGAGACAGTATTCCAAAACAAGTGCGTGATGTCGGCCAATAGAAAGGACTTTCAGCCATAAGAATAATATGGCAGATTTGTGAATCCAGTTGGTGTCAAACAACGATCCAGTCCAATATTTGTCAATTTATTTTTGTATCAGGACAAAAGCAACCTCATAACAGTCATTTCGACAGACTCAGGGTAGTGTTTTCGTACTTTTTCAGTAGATAAATATAGACAAAAGAATCTGAGGGAAGACCGTGCCGCGGCCCCCCCAGTTGAGGACGACAACTTTACAGGGATGACTTTATTAGTGATGGGATTCATGGCTCTTTAGGCTACAGGGAGCTGCATCAATTCAAAGAGCCGTTCAAAAGACTGGCTCATTTTGTGTCATTATATTTTTCTGAGGAAACCCCACGTTATCTGAGACCTACTTTGCTGAGAGGCACAACTTATCATTTAAGTTACTAATATTTACAGCGGGAATTGATTTGATCTGTTGAAATGTATATAAATAAATAAAAGTTTGGATACAGGGCCTTAAAGTCTGATTCTTTGACTTATTGACACACAAAAACGCTCTCGTCGGCTACTTTATTCTGTCTAAATATATATTGCAGGCCAAGTAAATATGAATAACTATAGTCTTATTGTGGACACTGGGTTTCTGGCTATAACTTAATGTGGCGCAAAGTCTAAAAAATATATTTTGAGTGGGAAATTTGACTTGATTTCTGCATCCCATATGAAGTGACTGCTGGCTGTAATAATATTTTAGCATATTTGCAATGTATTTTATTATGTAATGTAATCAAAAGAAAAAGAGAAGGGTAGGTGTTAGGGAGTTGGCCTTTTGTTTTCTATTTCCCTTTTTTTTTTCATAATGTTAATAATTAAGATACAGTAAACACCGTCTTTTGTTTGATTTACTCACAGTAGTGCAAAAAGAGGGAAGAGGGAGCAAGTAAAATAGATAGCTGTGGTTCCTAACTTTCTGAAATCGTGTTTCTTCTTCTTAGAGATGAGTTTATAAGCACATTTCACGATTGGCTGGGTCACCTTTTAGGAACATAGTCACAGAAATGCAACAAAACTAGCCTGCAAGCTCATCAAATTGACAATAAATGCGTCATATTTAAGTTTCCAGAAATGTCTGAGTTTGCAATATACTAAAAAAAAAGGGGGGAAAAACCTAATTTCATTCCACTACTAGGAAATAATCAGGTACAGTCCCTTTAAGTAACAGTACAGTTACTTCAACATCCAAGCAGGCATCAAAAGAACAGTATGATTAAACTACTCTTAACAGTACCATTTCTTCCGTATTAAATTGTTAAAGGCGTATTTAAATTGTTAAAAGTAAAGGCTTGTTTGTTTGTTTGTTTAGATATTACATCGTTTGAACACATGCATATGTCTGTTCCACCGTTTTCGTGCATGTGAAGCCCTTCCAGGCGACTGATCTCGTTTTGAGATTCTGGGCTACTCAAAATCAAACAAATAGATTTTGATATTCGAGCAAAAGCGTGTAACCGATGACTTCCTCCTTGTGCACCCGGGCCGTGTTATCAGTTGTGGCGCCTTCGAGAGTGTGATCGAGCATGTGAAGTAGGCCGAGGCGTGACGCTCTGTGGGATTACTCATCACATTTCACACAACAGGACGGAAGCTCTCTCTCGATCTGAGTCACGGCTCAGACAGATGTAAGAACGGATTATACGCTATGCGGCGATCGATTTCTGTGATCTTGAAGTGGCGTCGATTGTAAAAACATGAGAACATCTCGTGTCAAATGGGATATTGTAGATTATTTTTGCCGTCAGATTGTACAATTCTGCTGCTGTATAGCTCTATGTGCAATAACAACGATTCAAGATTTGAATATGTGCAACAACCTTAGCATTTACGAAACCTGCAATGTCACCTCTTATTTATATCATCTTATTTTTTATTTTTTAATCCAGTGTACATAAGAGATGTTTTTTTCTAATACAGTTTATACAGTTTTATTGATAGATGCTAAGAGACACTTTTTATTTCATCAGTAGTAGCTCTTTAAATGTATCCTATTACAGTATTATTACTACGGTTTGCAAACCTTTTTTCTTCGTGTTGTAACAAGTACATTTCTCCATTGTGAGATCGATAAAGAACTGTCTTATTTTAACTTATGCAAATGTTAATTTTAATGTTTTCATCCATTTACATTTAGTTAGTGAATTTTACAACTATCACTTCTTTTTCAAGTTTATACAGGGTTTCCGTGGGGCATTAAAAAGAGTCATTAAATGAATTGTGTCAATAATAAGGCCTTGAATGTCATTAAAAAGCATTAAATTGAATTCAAACTGGCATTAAATCAACATTTCTTGGAAAATAATGAGATTGCTCAACTAATTTTACAGCATAAGTTTGTCAGAAATACAAAAATTAGGGTCTAGACTGGAGTTTGGCAGAAATCATACTGTAGGTCTGTTCTGGTCAAAAGTTGTCTGTTGTATCAATATGTCTATTGAATATAGAAATTAATATTAAATGTGTACTGATTTTGCTGTTGCATTAAAAAACATTACACTGAACCTGCTGCTACCTGCATAAACCCTGTTACTAGGTAAAAATAGTTGTTTGTAAATCTGTTATAAATGATATGTTCATTTTTCGGGTCGGCCAGGTGTGACGTGGTGAGGTAGTATTCTGAGATTTGCCGCTATTGTTTGATATACACCTACATTAGTCGACAATTGACCGAGAAACCACAAACAAAATTATGTGGGCCCTATTGAAGTCTTGCGTATTGAAGAGATGGAGCTTACCTGAGTGTCCTGCGGCGGCGTGTTGATCAAGTGTTCATTGTTCTGCAAGATAGAGGCACAAAGTTGGCTTGAAGTCCGTGTAACAACCCTGTGAAAAAAACAGTAATGTGCAGACGAAAACGTACCTCCAGGCTCTCCTCCACTTTCTTTATATAGTCGAAGACAGCTTTTAACCGGACCTGTCCACTTGGTCCTTCCACGGAGCTGACCGCCGCACAGTGAGCTGCGAGGAGACACAAAAGCAGTAGCCTCATGTTGCTTGTATGAGCAGGTAGCAGCGTAATCGGTAAAGAAATGATTGGGCTAAACAAATACTGGTGGGAGTTGGTTCGCTCACCTTTTTATACATATCCTTCAGGACGCAGGAAAACCACCAGAGCACACTTGGAAAGCCGTAGAAACCTGAGTGAGTAATGAACTTTCTTTTCCACTGGCAGTCACCACTACGCGAGTCGAAAGTGTCGTCAGTGTGCGCGTGCGTGGGGATTCTACATGCTACCGCCGCCGCTGGTATAGTGCAGCCGACAGGAAACTATAGGGAGACGCCACTTCCCATTTTCACTTTGAATCAGCCGCTGCCCGAACTGTGTCACAGGCAGCGTTTGGAGGTTTTCTTCTGGTCTGCCTACACAAGCACCTGCAGTGACAGCTGGAAAGCCAGGTTAGGGATGAACACGAGGGCAAACCTCAGTATTTCTGAAGTCTTACCCCGGTGCAAGTTTTGTTGTGAAATGAAAGCGATAGTAGACGAAGTTAACAAGTGTGAGGGGAATCTGTGTTGTGTTGGTCCACTGCTTACATTTTGTTAGATTTTGACCACACTTTTATCTACGAAGTGTTCATTTGCGATGGTTCATTTATCTCCGTTTTGAATTTTTTGCAATATAGTTTACAATATTCACTACTAAAAGATAAGGAGATCTTTATTTTATGTTATAACAATCCAAAATGGCACACATTAAAACAATTGATTGTAGCCATAACATAACAGAGCCCTGTATTCACATCCTTAAGCGTAGTCTCCACTCCATATGCAGTGAACCAGCAGGGTTTCTGCGGGGCATTAAAAAGCATTATACAAGTCATTAAATGAATTGTGTCAAAAATAAGGCCTTAAATGTCAAGGTTTGTGGAAAATATTGACATTGTTCAACTACTTTTGTCAAAAAGGTTTGTCAAAAGTACAAAAATGAGGGTCTAGACTGAAATTATACACCATTTCTGTTGAAAAGTTCTCCGTTCTATTAAATTTTCTATTAAATATGGAAATTAATAATGAATAAACCCCGATTTGTAGCATTAAAAATGTAGTATTTGGGCGTTGAAATGGCATTAAAAAGCATTCAATTTGACTTGCCGCTACCTGCAGAAACCCTGCCTAGAGGTTAGCGGGAGGGAGAAACCCCCAGTGTGTGAGCGTCAGGGAAAAGGGTGGGTGGGGGCTGGACTGGTCTGTGTCTGTGCTGCTTATCGGGTCACGTATCAGGAATGGAGTGATGCAAAACTGAAGTCCCTGAGTTCCCTCTGTCTCCCCGAAATATGTTAGTCAGCATTTAGTCAGACAGTGGTTAGTGACATACCTACGGGCCCTGACATTAGATAACATCACTTTAGTGCTTTTCATGTTTGCGCTGAGCAGCTTTTGGTCTGAGAGTGACACGAAGGGAAGGTTTTCTTGCACAGTATTTATCCATAAGTTCATGTGTTTGCTTCTTGGCCCATTCACCGCTAAAAAGGAATGTCAAATTTTCTTCAAATAAGTATATTTGACCTTGATTTGAGTTTGTAAGTACATTTATCAAGTATTTTTGAGTTTAAATTAAGAAAAACTTGAAATAATATGCTTTTTCCACTGGCAGGTTATTCTTCTTGGCGAGACAAAATGAATAAATGTCCATGTTTAAGGGTTGATGGGAGGAGCACCAGGAGGAAGCCCTCAGCCATGACGAGAACATAAAGCTGACAACGAATGGGACCTTCTTGTTGTCAGGAACACTGACACTCAGACATTGTGCTGGGTCTGCAGGCTGAATTATTACTGGGTAATATTCCACTGGTTCCACTGGTTTACCGTGCTAACCCAGTAAACCAGTGGAACCAGTGAAGCAACGGCCAAGAACTGAATGCTTCCACTATTACAGGGTTTCCGCGGGGCATTTAAAAGTCATTAAATGAATTGTGTCAAAAATAAGGCCTTAAATGTAATTAAAAAGCATTAAATAGAATTCAAACTGGCATTAAATCCAAAGTTCTTGGGGAAAAAATGACATTGTTCAACTACTTTTACTGCAGAAGTGTGTCAAAAATGCAAAGATTTGGTCTAGACTGGAGTTTTGGCAGAAATTATACATTACTTCTGTTGAAAAGTTCTCTGTTCTGTCAAATTTTCTATTGAATATGGAAATTAATATTGAATACGCACACTTAAAAATGTAGTATTTGGACATTAAAATGGCATTAAAAAGCATTACATTTGACTTGCTGCTACCTGTAGAAACCCTGTATTACATAAAATTAATTCAATAAACGCTTATCTTTTTCACTGATAAATGGGGCAATAAATAGTAGTGCTGTCAAAATTGTGTTTTATGAAATTGTGAAAATAATAAGTGAAAAATAAAACATGGTAGAGCGTGTGCTACAGGAATCAAAATAGAGAAGGATACAAACCCCAGCAGGAGTACACAGGGGTGCCCAAAGTGTGGCCCTCAGACCAATTTCTGATGGCCCACAAGCTTGTTGTTGAATTGGCACACATCGCCAGCAGAGATGATACTTTTTCCTGCAAGTTTAACAATTAAAATCTCAAAAACGAACATTATTGTGAGACAGAGCTTGCATTTAGGTTCCAGACTAAACACAGTTGTGGGGTAAGCTTTAAAACTCTCTTAAATGAGCCCAGTTGAATATTTTGACTCCACTGGCCACCGATCTGTGGCCCTCCATGACGTAAACAAAATGCGGCTCTCGGTGAGGCTAACCCCCCCCCTGTGGTAGATGTATGAAAAAAAAAGAAAACGAATACATCTTTAAATATTCTAATATTTTACTTAATCAAAAGAGGCTACATATGCAGCTAACGCAAATCTATAATAACACAAAGAATGAGATCTTGCTAAAACCTGCCCTTCGTTCTGTTCTGAGGCAATTAGACTTTTCAGCTTTGGAGCGTTACAGAATTTGTTGATCTGCACAATCCTGTGGACCTCGCTGAGACTGTGGGCAGTGAGATCAGTCAAATCCACTTATCAATTTCTACAGTCATCGTAAACATGTTTTGGAGAACAAAAAAGGAGAAGTGTACTTTCAGAAAATGAACTCCCCGTTATTGTGGGACAGTCATCGACCTGCAGGGAGGCTCTGACTGATGCTGGCGGCAGTCAACATAAAAGAGCTTCATCCTCAACATAATGAAGGCCATCTTTACCTCGAGCAACAACCCAATCCTCGTAAAACAGTCAGACGCTTTTAGTTCTGTTTTTGACTTTAAGGAAAGACACTGCAGGTGAATAAGGAGAAAACATGTATTAATTGATATAAATTTGAAACTTTTGCTGTATATTACTGACATAAATTTGAGAAAGAAAATGTATTGCAAGTTTTATACAATTGCCTGTATCACCGGTAGTTACAAAACTTGATTCAGAGGGAATTTTGGATATCTTGTTGAGGTTTTTTTTTTTTTTTTAATAAGCTAGTTATTGCTAGTGAATAAATTTGTAAAAAGAAAAATTTGAAAAATCTTAACTTTTGCCCTATTATTGGGTTGTCAAAGCTCAATAAATCAGGCTCTGAATGAAGTTTTGAAAAAATCCATGAACAAACCTTCAAAATATTGTTACAGTATGTACAAGTTTGGAGTCTGTTGGAGCTACTAAAGAGGAGATGTTGTTGCTACAATGTGAGAAAAATGCATTTTGAGAAAATGGTAATTGAAGTTACAATTTCCCTTGTAGTTCTATGGAGAAACCTTGAATTAGTGCAATAATTACACTCCTTATTGTAAAGATTAGTTAATTTATGAGTTTTCAGGTGACAGTTTATATAGGGCAGGCCCAAAACCTGAAACTGTGATAATTGTAGTTTTATCTGCAGTGTCTCCCTTTAAAAAGCCATGATTCTGGAACACAGCCTCCTGCAGCTCAAATCGAATGATTTGCCCTGGCTTCCGGTTAATTTCATTATTGATTTTAAGATTTCAATGAATAGGGTGAGGAGCTCAGTCACCCGGGAGGAGCTCGGAACAGAGCCGCTGCTCCTTCATGTCGAAAGGAGCCAGCTGAGGTGGCTCGGGCATCTGTTTCGGATGCCTCCTGGTCGCCTCCCTCGAGAGGTGTTCCGGGTACGTCCCACTGGGAGGAGGCCCCCGGGAAGACCCAGGACACGCTGGAAAGACAATGGCCCAATCCAAATTCATCAAACCTCATCTACCTCCTAACACTCCCCTATAGAGGGGAGCAACGGAAAGGTTAACGCCCCCTTTTTGGCTGCATCCATTGAGATGAATGGGGAAACATCGACTGAGATCTTCACATTTACGTCTGAAAAAGAATATTTTATGTGTTTTATATATTTGTCTAATATAAAATGCAAATTAAGAGATTTTTTGTTTGAGAAGATTCACAGAGAGAACAGTTAATGTTTTAAAGTGGCTAAAATTAGCCGGAAGTTAGCATTATAGCATGTTCAGACTTCAATATAAAGTGTTAACCAAGAGAGAACACCGGAGATAGGGTGATTTTTGATTTTTCTTCACTCTTCAGCGCATCTCGCTCAAACAACAAGGAGTTCCTAAATAAAAGGTAAGCAGAAAACCTTTTCCAAATTTCTGCCAGATTCTGATGTGTTTGTTGGGCGGAGATTGGTTTCGGGCAAAAGAACAATCTTTTTCCTCGGTGCAGACGAAGTTCTTTGGACATCCTTCACTTCAAATACAGAGTGCAGATGAAGACTGAAGAATCTTGGCCTACGATGGACAACTCCTGTACGACTGAGAACCTACACAGACTTTTTGTAAGTACTATGAAATTCCAAAACAGCTAAGGTTTCTCTTAACAGCAGAATCCAGCACATAATCTTCACACATTCAGAATAGGCTCCTATACTAATAATCTGAAACAATCAGGGCTTCTCATAAAAGAAGCTATCACACTATTTACTGAAAAATCCTACACAGGCATTAAATACTAAGATCTAGATAGAAAGAAAATAGAGCAGATGATGAGAACGGAGTAAAAAAAAAAAGGTGGGGGTAGTAGAAAGCAGACTTGAAGGGCAAAAATATACAGTGGTTTTTATTTTCTTTTGTGTGGGTGGATCCCCATGTTTTGAGAGTTTGGGGTGGTATAGCCATAGCAAGAGATACAGGAACAAGAGAAGAGAATTAGGACAAGATAAGATAAGATAATTTTTATTGATCTCACAATGGAGACATTTACTTGTCACAACAGCTCTTAGGACAGGATCACACAGGGGGGTGCAAAAAGTCAGGAAAAGTGTCATCAGAGAAGCAAAACAACAGGTAATAGTAATAATATGCCCGTGCAGTTCCCTAAACCGTGTAGAAGGGTGGCATAATACTACTGGTTGAGTGATTAACCATTACCCCAAACATGGCATGAGCTGGTGAAGCAGACCACATCACCCTCGGAGCGGGGCCCCGGCATGAAAATTTGTCAAAGATCGACCACGAGAGACGAGAATAATTAGTGTGTGTAATAGGGATTTTGATGTGCTGGCACTGCAAGAGAGATCACAAATGGACAACTTAAAAACTGGACCATTTTTTAAAAACAATTTATACAAGAGGCAACTACAGAGGCCGAGGCGAGACACAAGACGGAACTAAAAAAAAACTAGCGACAGACATGGGGCAGAACGATCCAGTCTGATTGGGGCTGTGAGCATGTGGACCAGAGCCAAACATAGAACTAATAACTAAATCAGTGGCCCTGCAGAGCAAGAGCAGAAAAACCTAATTCTGTTTTTTGGACAAAATGATTCTCACCTTTAATATAATTGAAATGAGGCTTCCCAGAAATAATATTTAATATTATAGAATATGTAGCTCTGACTGTAAAGTAAATTACTTCATGACTATTTTTTACAGTTTTGGGTTTTATAGTGCAGAAAATGAACATTTGAAGGTATTGAAACAAGGGGATAGATTAACACAAAATAATATACATTTTTATTGCCCAATGAGGTAGATGTCATGAGAGCTTTTACATTTTTTAAGCGAAATGCATATTTTCACCTTTTAACAAACTTTTAAATTATTCACAAAATTAATTATTACATGCCTTAAAGCATTGTTGTCATGAAATGAACTATATTCTTATGACAAAAATACAAAAACAAATATCCTGATATGATGAATAGTCGGGTTATTAAATAAAACACAAATTAAGGCTATTGTTATGAAATAAAATAAAAAATGTGTTAAAGGGTGAGGACAACCAGCTCCTCAATAAACACCAGGGACAACAGACAAGAGGGATATAATGTAATAGATAAATACATTTAAAAAAAAAAAGGTTTTAGAGATATATTAGGAAATGAGTTGCTTAATAAATAATGAAGAACAGAAGCACTTACGAGTGTGGAGTTAGTTATAGGAGGGTTTTCTGTGAGTGCTGGAGCAGCAGTGTCTTGCTTTGTGTCTTATTGTTACAGATGGGCTTGGGGAATGGTTTATGAGCTTGAGGAGTGCAGTTAAAAATATTACAATAGAAATTACAATTTGTCAGGAGGACAACAAGCAAGAATTAACCTCTTAAGCCCGAGGGTCCCCATTTTTGGGGACATGCCACTTTTAGAGACAATCCTTGTTTATTTTTGTATGTTTTAAAAAAATGTGTTCACAAAAAAAAAGTGTATTTTCTTTTTTGGGGGGGGGGGGGGTGTTTTTTTTTAACC
>OMNZ01029416.1:0-18378 GCA_900303255.1 Lesueurigobius sanzi
AGTCAAAGTCCAGACCTAAATCCAATAGAAAATCTGTGGAAAGACCTGAAAACTGCTTTTCACAAACGCTCTCCATCTAATTTGACAGAGCTTGAGTTGTTTTGTAAAGAGGCATGGGCTAAACGTTCTGTCTCTAGATGTGCAAATCTTGGAGAGTCATACCCCAAAAGACTTGCTGCTGTTATTGCAGCAAAAGGGGGTTCCACAAAGTATTAAATCATGCTGTATGAATACTTGTGCATGCCAGACTTTTCGGTTTTCTATTTTTTGAAAAATAACAGAATCATGTATCATTTTGCTTTCACTTCACAGGTGTCTGTTACTTGTGTGTGAACTTTCAGTAAAAAATTCAAAATAAAATATTTATGTTTATGGTTGTAAACATGACAAAATGTGCAAAAGTTCAAGGTGTATTAGTACTTTCGAGAGGCACTGTATCTGCGGCACCGATACATCTGCCCATCCCTATTGTTTACATTAAAAACTGGGACAAAAATACAGTATATATGATTTATTTTTTGCGGGGAGGGGCATATTGTGATGACCTTTTCCCATGTTGAACGGTGAAACTTGGTTTGTGAAATTTTGATTTCAATTCATGTTTGACGGACACAAGTCATAAAGGGCCAAAAGTCATAAAGTATCAAGTAAATGTTCTTCTTTGGACATTTTTCGTAATTTTTTTGCCTTTTTCGCGCCTGTTTTCATAATTTTCCTCAAACGTTTTCATATTTTTTGTCATTTTTCTGGCTTTTATTTGTAATTTCGTCATTTCATTTTTTCATAATTTTCTAGTGTTTTCTAATATTTTTTTGTAATTTCTCTTCCGTTCTTTCTGCATTTTCCCCTCACATTTTTTCGTCTTGGCCAAAAGTCATGAAGTATCAAGTTAATTTGCCCCTTAGGCATGCCACTGGTGGAAAAACAGGGACAACTGGGACAGAGGTCATGTAAAACTGTGACAAATTAATGGTTTCAGATAAATTCACAGGGACATGGGGCAGAGGGCTCCAAACTGGGTCTGCCCCGGGTAAACTTGGATGTCTGGTCACCCTAGGCCAGGGCTCTCCAACCAGTAGCGCTCGCTACATGCATGATAAGTCAATTTTTTTTTTTTTTACATTGAACACAGTCTCCAAACATTTAGGTAAAGAATAAAGAGGAATTTCAAGTCATTTTGTGAAATAGTGTTGAAATAACAGGTTGATTCCACTTCAGTTGCATGGTTACTCGTGTTTATTCGAAGCATAACAGCTCACTGCCATTATTGTTGCGTAAAAGCAGCTCACACCATGAAAAAGGCTGGAGACCCCTGCCCTTGACACTGGACTTGAATCACCAAAGTACATACAGTATTTTGAGCATTTTGTCCATCCACGCACCGGGATATGGCTTGCTTTTTGTCAATGTAGTATAGCTAATGAAATCTTGCAGTCTAGAGAAGAACATGCAACCTTGGACACAGAAAACACTATTAGCATCTATATTAAAACCACAGGAGGGCAGACAGCAATAACCGCTATAGTCAAGTAAGTTTTATAGTTCAATTCAGAAAACTTTATTTAACAGTTACAAAGAGAGCGCCTTATTCATTCCCGTTTGCATCATCTGACAGTAGACATTGAAATCTACACTAATAAAAGAACCAGCGGAGATATTGCCAAAAGAGAGTGAAGCCTTACTGACCTTTTCGGGGGCGAGGATTAAATGAAACTTAAGTTTAATACTTGTAGGAAAAAATGGTTTAGGTCCCAACACCAAATTTATCATGGGTGTGAATTTGTGCTACAATATCGGTATAAGCAAAATGCTTACTCGATGTTACTCGACATTTTAAAACACACCATCTGCTGGAGCATATGGGGAAAACACAATTAAAAATGACGAACAGTTCACATGTATAGCACTTCTTTGTCAAAACCTGGACGTCACGCCTGGACCTAGCATCGACTGCACTGCGTCTACTGAACTAGATAGACCAGACTGTCCCCAATGTCCACCGTCAGCCCGTTGTCGGCCAGAGTGATCTTCCTCTGCTCCAGGTCGACGTTGAACACAGACTTTTCCGAGATGGGGAGTTTGCCCTGCTCCTCTTGTCCCAGGACGGGCACGCGGCGGGGGCCCAGCACGGGGTCTTCGTACCTCATCAGCTTCACGCGGGACAGGTCTGCTTTTGACACACACAGAGGTCGGTTTAAATGAAGACCGGTGGGGAAGCTGGAGGAGAGCATAAATCTATTTCCAATGGTGTGGTGGGGAATATGCTATCTGAGAAAAAGGCTGTTTTCACAATAAATAATGCTAGATGTGAAACTGATCAGCCATCCCTCCATTCTCTTTCAACTTTGTGGCTACTTTTTAATGAGGGGGTATTTTTGCTGGTATTTGGCAATAATCTCAAACACATTTTGATCATTATCTTACGTTTCGATGAGGTAGAAAATGCCAAATTGAGATAAAGCTCATTAAAAAGTCACGCATAGTCACTGTCAATGAAAACAAAAAGAACAATGTAGTGCTGTCGCTTTGGCAGATATTTTTGCGATTTGCCAGAGACCGTAAAGCATTTCCTGGATACATAGGGACTCTGGAGGAGCTTGGTTGGCTGTTTGACAGTGCATGTTAACGAACATACATGGGATTCCTGGATGAATGCATGAGACGCCGGATTGTAGGCATTTGCTCATTTTCATCTGCCCCACACTTGCAAACACCCTCTCATTCATCCTGGCTTATTGTTCATATTTTCAGTGGGAGGGGAAACTGGAACACCCGGAGGAAATCGACGCAGACACAGGGAGAACATGCAAACTCCACACAGAAAGGCCCCGTCTGCCCCAGGGATCGAAATTGGGACTTTCCAGCTGTGACATGTAAGTGGCTCTAAACCAGGGGTGCCCAAAGTGCGGCACGGGGGCCAAATGCGGCCCTGAGATTAACTTTTGGTGGCCACAAGCTTCTTGTTGAATTGGCACACATCACCAGAGACCTTTTTCAAGTTTAACAATTGTACACAATTAAAACCTCAAAAGCTAACATTTTATTGTGAGACAGAGCTTACATTAAGGTTCTACAGTCGTTCCTCGCAATAACGCAGTTCACCTTTCGTGGCCTCGCTGTTTCGCAGAATTTTTTTTTAGTACAAATTAGCATGCTCTTTTTTTACTGTGCCTCTTCCGCGTTGCGTTGCAGAAGCCCGAGCTCTGCCTCTTATTTACTGATGAGTATGACTTGCAGTGAGCGCTCTGGCTCCTCTCTCACCCCCTTCTACCCAGTCTCAAGGCACTCTAGGCTCTTTACGCAGTCTCATTAACCCGCTAACTGGACTTTTGTAGCTCTAATTTGGCAATATGAAAAATGTGCGTGTGTATTAGTGTTGCTTCCTTAACATACTCTGTGATTCCGTGCGTATTCAGATGAGTGTGTTTGGAGTGATCGCCGTGGACTTTACGAGTCACGTTGCACAAAGCCCAATAAAAGAAATAAACACGAGCGTGCCACCGCATTCGCTGTTTAATCATAGTTTCATTGAGAAATTGTCACTGCGCACAGGTCTGTCGGCCCCGCCTACTGCTTGCAGCTGCGCGGAGGGCTCAGGGCAGCGGTCAAACCTCTTTATTTCACCTCCCGCACTGCGCCCTCTGCGGGTCCTACCATGGGGCTTATCGCGGGGCATGTGGCAGTGGTAAAAGCCTAAATGACAGCAGCACTGAGTCGAGGGAGATGAGAGAGGCGGTAGGCCTAGTTCAGGACTGTGAAATACTTGTTTTACAGCCTTAAAACATATATAATAACTGTAAAAAATAAAGCTGACTACTTCGCGGATTTCACTTATTGCGGGTTAATTTTAGAACATGAACGTGAACCCTGCGATAAACGAGGGACCACAGTGTACAAAATCCAGGAATGGAGAAAGGTTTAAAACTCTCTTAAACCAACCCAGTTGGATGTTTGATTGCTCTGGCCACCGATATGTGGCCCTTCAATCCATATGCAATTCAATATGTGAAAAAGTTTGGACTCACCTGCTCTAAACACAGCTCCCTGTTTTCCCATGTTTTTGATGAGGGAACAACATCGTAACATGCTTAAAAACTCTTAGTCAATTTTGCATTACACCCCCCCCCCCCTGCTTGAGTTGTAATGTTTCCCTCGAGTTTAGCTGTAGATTTTGAAGCCTTATATTGCATATTAATGGTGATGACCTTTGATGAGTCTGTTGACTTTGGCGAGACGCCGCACGACGCTGTCCCTGCTGTCCCCCTGACGGACATCCAGCTTCATGGAGAACAGGCCGCTGGAGGGCTGCGGGTTTATGAGAGACACGGACACACCGGGCTAAAACCACAGAAAAACCACCATCAATGAACATTTCATTTACAGGCTGCATGAAGAGCAAGACCAAAAAGTAAGAACAGGACTACTGTACTTACATTTTTTTTTGGCCATAACTAAAAGCTTGAGAAACATGATACAAAATTGCAAATCTTTGATAGATGGGCAATAATTGTCCCCTTAGAATTATAAGGTTTTATCTCCGTTCTGAGTATCTATCCAAATGGAAATGGATAATGTGTTTTTGCTCTAAAAAAATAAAACAAAAAAATGCACCAAACTGTACAAAAAGTTCAAATATGTAGGTCGACAAGTTTGTCTGATGAAAGGCCAGCTCGAACCTTGTAATTTTAGAGGATGTAATGTTTAAGTTAGTGAGATAATTATTAAAACAAAACAACAGCTCCTGCAATAACGAAGCAGTGGTACATTACGCTCGGCAGCGCGATTTACATATTTACATCCGTGGCATAATCAAAGAGCCGCCATGTACCTCAGATCTGAAAACACAGAACGGTTTCCCGGGGCAACAGTCCTCCTTTATCTTGTCGTCGGCCTCAGAAGCAAACAGCACGTCAATCTGCTCCAACTGCAGGAAAAGGAATATGAGATGCACAAAATATGAGTTGGAGCTGGCCACTGTGTGTGTGTTTACAAGTGTTAACAAGGCTCCGCAGGCGATTAGAGGCTCAACATGTGGCTTACAGCAAATCCGTCACACCTTCCCAGACTCCGATTAGGATCTGGGTCCGGGGAGGTTTTGTCCTTCACGGAGCACAGCAGATAAATGTTGAGATTTCCCCAACTGCTACTACGCCAAATGCTAAACTCACTTTAACTGATCAGCTCATCGTCTAAAGCAGAGAAATGTATACTTATATTATTATTATTGCTATTATTTTTTTGTGGAGTGGTCAATTTTGAGATTTTTTTCAGTATTATTAGCATTATAATATGTTTCTCTATTCACTTGCATTGTTTCGCCTTAAATTGAGTATATTTTACAAGGAAATGAAAGGCATGTAATATAAGAAAAACAATGATTGAATCCGCCTGCAGCATATTGGGACAGACAGAGCTCTTCCTGACACATTTGTTACTGACAAATTGAGATGTAAAAGTTATTTTCTTCTTTCATCACGTTGAAGGAATGTGCCATCGTTTACTTTTCATATTAAACTCAAAATCTTCAGAAGTATTTCTGGGGGATACATGTTGAAGTGTTTTGTCTGTGTTGAATGCTGACTGGAGCATTAGGGGCTTTTCCGGAGTGACAGCTGAGCTCAGTGGTGTCTCACGGAGTTTAACGGAGGGACGAGAGGAGGACGAGAGGAGGAAGAGAGGCACATCTAATATATCCAAGTACCAAGTGTGCTGTCAGGGATCAGGTCAGATCTGGTAGCACTAACAAGGAATGCACCGATCCAGCTTTTTGCTTCTGATACAGATACTTGGGGTTTGAATATCTACTGATACCCAATACCAGCCGATACTGTGAGATTTTCACAAAAGTAGCTTTGTAGATGACTTATATGCAAAGAAATTGCAGTGAATTTGCAGTTGGTGAAAAGGTGACTGGTCCTTTTACAATAGACAATTTCCAACTATTACAACACACAGCGAACTGCTCATTAACGCATTATAGATATGTTATCACAGTGATTCTGCAACAGTACTGCTCAAACGAAGTGGCCAATATTAGCCGGTTTCACTGCTTTAGGTGCGACTCAGTCATGGCTTGTGTCCCAGCCCTTAGCGTTCTGCTAACTGCTGTATTTTGTGTGGCGATCAATAGTGCCATTTCCAAACTAACTAAGATGACTGAATTGTACAGGTTATGAGCTTTCAAATGACATACAGCAGGGGTCTCAAACTCACTTGGGTCAAGGGCCGAAATCCACCTATGATTGCGGGTTGCGGGCCGCATATATTCTAAACAGGGACATACTATTGACAAAATATTTTTTCAATTAAACGATAATAGTAACCTGTGCCACCTGGGGGCGTAATAGACTAAAAACAACACATTTACTAGAGACAGAACAGCTTCTGTTTTGTAGCTTGGTTCAGGGTCAGTGCCCTCTGCTGGACAGGTGTGAAATTCCTTCCATGTTTTAAATGTTGGCTGCCCCCTAGTGGCTGTTGTGAGCATTTTGGTTATTTCTTTAAACATCCATAACTCCAGACAGGACTGGGCTAGAGACTTTTTTTTGACATTCTCAGACATTTATGCTCTAGAAGTCACAGGCCGCGTGTTTGAGACCCCTGACATACCATATTCTATGCCATATTCAGTTAAATTAAGTTGGTGAAAGTATCGGTTCAGTATTGGATATTTGGAATTGCTATCTAGTATTATAATTTTTACGGTATCGGCTCCGATATCCAATACCAGTATTGGCTCGGTGCATCCCTAGCACTAAGCATATTTATTTTAATGTAATCTCTGGGCTCAGCCTAAAACAGCTGATATTATATTGGTTATCAGACGAATATCGGCTATTGGCCTTAATGTTGCCACTATGGCAGGTATGAAAACTGCTCATGTTATACCTTGTATTAAAGTTTCAATTGTCCATAATTCAGTCAATACATATTACAGTCTGAAAAAGCCCCACATTTTTGTGTGCGTCTGTGATACTGTAGTGCTGGCTTTCCCAAAAATGTATCCCTAAAATTAACATGTGGTCGATTCGGGGACCCCCACTTTAAAAATGAACTGCCTAATAATTTTAAGCGGTAAAAAATTTAAACTAAAATGTATTATTGTGTGTTTTTGTTATTTGACCCCAATTCACAAATACACATGCTCCTAAACCAAACAGTGTATTCAAAACTGTTACTTTTCCCTTTATTTGATCTTGAATTCATCTGGGGACCCCCACTTATTGTGCAGCAATGACAGACAAGAGTGACTAAATAAGCCTAAATGCTTACAGTCATGAGCAACTTGAGCAGCTAAAGATGCAGCTGTTTAATAGGGCATTATTAAACTTTTTATTTAGCCTACTCCAAATTGTGTTACAATAGTGAAACGTTTATTTGAATCTCCTTATAGAATCTCCAATATTCAAATTATATATTCACAGGGATCCTACGAAGCACTTGCATTATTCTGTTTTGATGTTTATTTCTATGATTGGAATTTTGCTATAGCAATAAATATTTAAAGATAGGCTGTTTGGGAGTTAAAAATATATTACAATGAATTTAATTAGTAATCATATCAGCCTATTTATCGGGTATTTCCAGCCCAAGTATCTGTCAGTATCTGTTCACCTACACAGAATATTCAACCATCATCATTTTGCTGACCTCTAGTGAGTTGGTGAGGTAAACCAGGTTTTCCATAACGACAGCCCTTTCATCAAACTCCAGCTCCAGCTCCAAAACCCTTGGGCCGTTCTTCTCCAAGTTTTCCTACGGCGCAAAGAACACAAAAGAAAAAAAATTAGCTTTTTATTGAACACTAGAAACCACGCTTATCAAGTGAAATTCCGTCTATGACAGAGAGATCCCTGGTGATGCCGACACTGCCGCTTTGAGATTATGAAGTAAAGAACAAAGCTTTCAGATGTCAAAACAAACCATCAAACAAGTGGCATACAGTGAGAAAACTAGCCACTTGAAGAGACAGGTTTGGAAAGAAAACAAAGAAATCATGATAATTTATAATCTTCACTGTGTACGCAGCGAGAGACAAACACCTGCACAAGCTGGGAGCACTAGCTTAATATCTTCAAAAAGCCTGTCAGCACAAAATAAAGTTTATGGCTTAATAATAGCCCCAATAGCAAAAACAACCCGTGTACAGTGTTGAGGATGCAGGATCTATTGATAGAAGCGGACATAACAGGTTTGGTACCATAAAGTTGAGATGCAGCTCTAACAATGCAGAATAAAGTGTTAGTATTCCCAGTGCGACCAGACGAGAATGAGAAGGCAGCGAGAAAAGTCACAGCCCGCAAATCCCTTTCTCCAATCAATAAAAAAACTATTAAAGTTATTTCAATATACAACAACTGCTCCTCTCAAACAGGTCTTTGTGCCGTTGCTCTGGACGCTGAAAGAATGGGAAAGCAGATGCAGCAATCAGACGAGTATATTTAAAAGCAGAATCAATGGAGAGAGAGAGGTATGAACTATCAAGTGGTCCTTGCAAAATGTCTGTTCTTAAAACTATCAATGCGGCGACACATGACGCATTTGAGTGCTCTTTAGACAGAATGAGAAACTGAAATATTGATCAAGCTCTTATGTTGATACCTGCAGTATAGAAGAGGACCACTTTAAATAAGTGACTTTCAAAGTACCACTAGGGAAGATCAAATCAGGACGACGAGGCTAAAAAAGCTAGCTTGCGTGTTTTACACATGTAGGTCTCACAGCGTCAACTTATACCATAAATGTCATGCAGGTAGGGCTGGGCCATATCGTATCATATATCGACATACCGGTATAACTTTTAGATATCGTTGTAATTTTTTATATCCTTGTGGATGCGATATAATTATCAGCGAAGGGCATAACTCGTTTCATGTAATTCTTCAGCTCTGGCAGCGCTCCCAGTTCATTCGCGATCACCTTGTTGTCAGGAAGGACTCCACTGTTGCTCTGAGACAGAAAGGAACACAACCCATTCAGCAAGAACCAAACCAAGCGGACTATTCACGCAGAACCAGGGGCAGTGTGCTTAAAATGTAAAATTAGACCTGGTTTAGTCCTGGTTTAGTCTTGGGTACAGAGTCATCTGATAAAGCCCACTCAAGGGAGTATACAAGGAGAGATGTATGTTGCTTGAGTAGATCGAATTTACAAGGAAATTAGCATGGCGCTAAAAGAAAAAAAGAATAAAGAGGCATAAAGCTGAGATTTTAAAATATTTTATCCGTTGTCTATTATATCGTCAAATATATCGTTATCGTGATATTTATTTTTACCAACTCCTAGGTCTATCCAAAATGACAGCAGACCGTTCCCTGTTCCTAAACTTAATTGTTGTCATGACATCTCAAGTTTTCACCCTTGATTGTCTGGCTATAACATTGGTCCTGGGCAACAACTTTGACAGTGGCCCTATCAGACTGTGCCAAGTGTCATAGCCACGTAATGCAGAAGCCCGTTTCCATCTCTCCTCTCTGTTTACACACAATTCCATCCACATTTTCCACCCAGAAGCACCAGACAGGACTGGGTCGTCTATAGACCATTGAGCTTTGTGTTGACGCTTAAAACCTTTTTGTTTAGATTTCCATTGCAACCCCCAACTAATCCGTTAGACAGGACCGGGTTTTCTTGGTTGGATGAATATGTCATGCACAGTCAGTATTCCACATGCATCCTATGTGTGCGTGTGCATGTGGTGGTGATGTCTGATGAATGAGCAGGGAACCAGAGGGGAGGAGATCAGCAACAGGAGGATTTCTTCTACTGAAATAAGTGCGGCACCTGTGCATGAATTAAATGAGCGGCTTGGTTTATTTTTGAAAGAGTAGTGGAGTTTATGTCGGCACCATGCATTGTTCCTGTGGTCCCATACTGAAATGCCAGAAATTAGAACTTCATCCTTTAGGGGCAGAGCAGTCATTACGCGCGTAAAACAATACTAGTGTAAACACTAACACTGTAAAAGCTATCACATGCCGATTTGCTGCCTACGCTCTGTAACATCTCTGGTATAAATCCAGAATAACGCAGGCATTACTTAATGTACATGTATTAAATGTAATCAAAATGAAAAAAGATGACCACCAGATGGATATCATCTGAATAAGCCAACGTACCAATTTGAGAAGCACTGATACAGGACACAATTCATTCGTGCAGAGGCAACTTTCAGAGAACCATCTTTCTTACTATAGAATAATACCACTGAACATGGAATTGGAAAACAGGCCTTCATCGTTTAACAGATCCAGCTGGTGGAGATAATTTCCTCCAGTCTTTCCAAAACCACATGAGCACCGTGCAGTAGCTGTACCTTGATCATAGCCACGAAGGGCATAACTCGCTTCATGTACTTCTTCAGCTCTGGCAGCGCTCCCAGTTCATTCGCAATCACCTTGTTGTCAGGAAGGACTCCACTGTTGCTCTGAGACAGAAAGGAACACAACCCATTCAGCAAGAACCAAACCAAGCGGACTATTCAAGCAGAAATATTGCAGAATGTTTATCTTTGAGGTGTCACTTGTATCACTGGTACCTTGTAGTGCTTGCCGAGCAGGGATAAGGCGCTGTGCTGCCACGTTGGGTAGTTTTTCGCGACATAGATGGTGCAGTGGGAGGGCTTAGCGGGAGGCTTGGTGTCACCCTTCTGCTCAGGGAGGAGGAAAAAATGTGAGTATTTATCTACAAAATTTTACATCATACTATTCCAAGTTATAAAACACAGTTATATGATTGTACATGATTCGAGAATATATATTTTTTGTTCACTTTGGCCGCTTTCATTGTTTGTGAAGTTTAAAGAGCAACTAAACCCCAAAACTACTATTTTTTTTGCTCATGAACCGTTTAAATTGGTGTCCCATAGAGCTGTCTATATGTCCTTGTATGTTTGACCATTTAGGAAGAATTAAAGGACAATAACGCATATGAATTTGAATTATCCATTGCGATTGGCTCTGACAGTATCAGTGACTTGGGGAAGTAATGCCTAGGCGATCCTGCTCCAATTGAATATCAAAGGGCTCAGTCTCGCACACACCCCCGTAGCGAGTTTTGTTTTTCACAAATACACACGAGGAATTTTAACAAGTCTACAGATCAAACACTAGGGGGCGACAGTCGCAGTGTCTCGTCAGATAATAACCTTCATTTCATGTTTGTTGAAACTCATTTCAAAGTCACTGATCTCCCTGCTCTCTTTCCTTTACACTCAGTCACAGATCGTACAATTATGATCAGAGCAAATGCTCACATCAAGTTTACAAGATGAAATATTCCCTCTAAATCATACGTTTGAACTGGAAAGCACTCTCCATGCTCCATGCGCCACACCCACCCACACACTCACCCCCCGCATGTCACCCCAAAGCCTCCGTGCCTTACGTGTCTATAAACATATCAGTTATAGAGTCTTTAAAGCTACAATACGCTATTCTATAGGACTTTTTTCATCAGTAGGTGTCCATAGTGAACCCTGCCCTCACCTCACCCACGCCCCTAACTCCACTGCCACACGCTGCCCTGAAGAGGCTTTCGAAGTACAAAGGGAAAACAAATGTATCTTGTGTACCGCACACATTTACCAACAGCATAAATAATGTATTCAGCAAAGTAACCAGATTGATAGCTACTGTATATTTATTTGCTAAAATACAGCTTAAATGCATGTCTGTGTTTTTTGACATTTAGAACATAACATTTCCATTTAAAACTACATTTATTGTGCTGAAGTCGTATATCCCATACCCCTTGAATGCCTCGCTATGCAGTAGTAAGACCACTCAAGGCATTAGCTAGACCTCTAGTACTACACGGGTAAAAATGACAGTAGGAGATGTGGACTATTAAACGACTTGAACCTTTAGGATTTGCAACAGACCCGGTAGGACACATGTTTTCTCAGCTCATCATCTATTGTAACGTCTATCATAATGCTAAACCCTAGTGTGCTAATTGATGCAGTCTGTAGCGTTGCTCCAAAGCATGTATTTTGCGATCCCTGCACGTGTCTGTGTTTGGGGCAGGTGAGGGGTGTTATGGGAGAGCGCTGTGAGGCGGCGGATCTCGTCTCTGCTTCTTTGGGTGTAAATTGGCTGCAGTTTTGAAGGTGAGAAAACAACATGACCGACCCGCCAATCTTTCTGCTTATTGCAGCTTCAAGTTTGCCAAGAAATAGCGTTTTGTTGATGATTACGGTCAAATTAAACGCTTTGAAAATGAGCCAAAGCACTAATTACTGTAAACAAGGATTTGCATCAAAAACGACTGACTTGGCAGAACTTCTTTGATGCTTCCTTTGACATATCTTTTTTTAAACATTTTACTTTGTTTTGAAAGTGATGACATATTGCATCACACATATTACTAATTCAATGACTAATAATCTTTGACGCTTGGACCTGCTTGCTGCCATTTGTCTGTGCAGTGTGCCACTTTATTTGGAGACATTTGTGATATTTTCCTGCTGCATCCTTTATCCCTGGTTCCATTTGCGGCAGATCAATGAGAACAGGCTGGGAGCTGGAGATATCTGCCTGTCAATACAGCTCCCCAGGTCACTCAGAGTTGCAAAAACATTATCAATGTTTCAGCAGATTCAGGATAACGTATTGGAACTGGCAAACTGACAGTGGTTTATATCCAAATCTTGCTTATTCAATGTTTAACAATAACTGATGGTACAATAACAGTTTGACAGTACCTCAGGGTACACTAAAGAACTGTAATCCCGTGAAAATTATTAAAATATGTATTATTTCTACATTAAAAATTCAATCTTATGCTTTTTTTTTACTGTATCTAATGAGGAGCTTCATGTATTTGTTCATGTGACTTTTACTGGAGTGTGAGCTGGAATTTTCTGTGCAGGATTGGGGCTGAATATGCAGGATTACTGAACTCCAGGTATGTTTTTGATGACAATGTAACATTGTAACATTGGTAAACCTCAAAACAATCATTGAGTTACTTCATTTTGGCACAACTGTCCTATTTCCCTTCTGGTGCATCACTGAGGTTGTTGTAATTGCTTTTAGATTTGTATCAGACTTTATGTTAATTTCTTAAGTAAATTTAACACCTTCTTAAAGACGGGACTTCAAAACGATGCCTTCAGCCACAGTATTATATGATAACTTTCTTAAGCTGAAGTTTTATTACTTTATGCCTCATTGTGCTGCGTATTAAACAGCACCTGAGGGACTGAAGCCACACTCTGCTAGATGTGATTTATTTGCTGCGGCTCATAAACACTTTTTAGATTCGAGATGAATGGTGCAAAAGAGGAAGATCAATCCAGGATCAAAAAGTTGACAGAGAGCTATGGCGGCCCAGCGGAGCGTGTGGGACAGGAGGGATGGGTCTTGCCTTGTTTTTGGGCGGCAGCATGTAGGCCTTGAGGCGCAGCCGGAGGTCGTGGGCCGTCTCCATCAGGTACTGAGACGAGCGGATCAGCACCTCGTCTACGGGACCTGCCACGGGCCATGACGCTTTCATCAGGGAGGTGGGCTACAACGGAGAAAAGAATTACCTTTCAACTTGATTCACGGCGAGGAAACAACATTCACAATCCTGTCTTTATGGGGTCTTGTATTTATAAAACCCATTACGTATACTGACATCTATGAAGAAGTTTTAAAATGCATGCAATTGTACAAGTTAGGGAAGGGAATATTTTTCGTATAGGGCTTTTCACAGCTACAACTTAAACAGTCTTTCACAAAGGGTGATATTTTCATAAACTTCGTACCCAGTGGTCATAAGCTACATATGGGGCAGACTGCGTTGGCACAAATCGGTGGCAACTAATATTGAATGAGTCCAATCACTAAGGTTCAGCTCGACTCAACCATTTGTGTGGACCAATGACGTGCCTGCATTGGGGTCTACGGCGGGTCACTTTGCTAAGACGTTGCACCAAACGCCGAAGAATAACAAACATGGCTAAGTCTAAGGACTTATTTTTGATGCCGCAATTAACTGTTTTAGCTGAAATGCTACTATTTCTGCCTTGAAAAGGGAGCAAAGAGACGTTTGTGCTTTTCGGCAAAAGCCCGGTAGGCGGGCACTAACGGGTGTTTCACCCAATTATTGGTATTGGTCCCTCCCTTTCAAGGGCAGACTGAACGAGAGCCATCCCAGTTTGATAATGTGTAGAACTCCTGTATCCAGCCTGAACAGGGGGGGGCTTCTAGGAGAAAAGGTTGGGAACCACTGGTGTAAATAATGTACACCTAAGGTAAATATTGTAAACTACACGTGGATGTAATCATTTTCCTGTGACAATCTCGAAATAAACAAATAAAATAAATAAATAAATAAAATGCTCCTGGGTGTGTAAAAAACTATAATCAGAATCCATAACTAGATTCAGAAGTAATTCAGAGACTTAGTAAACTGCACCTTGTTACGTTATTGCACATGATTTTGGTGGCACCTAGAGGATACCAATGTAGTCATAGAAAGGCCGTACCCCGATGAGGACAGATGTTTTTTTGGGCTGGTATTGGGACAACTAAACTAGTACACTATTGCAATGTCTAATGCTACAGTCACTACCTACAGCTGCAAACACTTTTTTTAATCAACGCTGAACTTTAGCAAAGGTATACTGAAGGGAAAAACAAAACATGACAACCCATTTACCTTCCACTTTTAATTCATATGCCAAACTGTTTTGACTTTTTAATTAGTGAAAAGAACCATGGCCCTGGAGAGATGCTGAAGGAGATACCTCTGTAAACACATTGATTTCTATATTAATTATTATTATGGAACAGTGACATTTCTATTATGTTCAAGTCAATGAGAAGAAAAAGGTAATGAATTACGCTAGATTTTCAAAAATGCGATGTGTAATGTGTACCGACACGAGGGGCAGTTCTACCTGCTCCTTTCGAGCGGTAAGGTCATGTCTTTTATTTTCCTTCTGTCAAGCTTGTTTCTTTACCAAGAACTCATACAAACAAATTATTTTTATTTTTTTTATGTGTGTGCGTGTGCGTGACAGTGACCCTGAAAGCTGTGAAACATGCTTATAAACTCAACCCTGTGAAGAATTGGGATGTTAGGAATGCATTATGGGTTTGGGAAGGGAATTTCTATACAAATTCCGATATGAAGGTCACAATTTTTATTAAATAGATTACATTTAACAAAAACAGAATGTCACCATTTGCTGTACTGTATCAACATACATTCTAGTACAAAATATCCAAGGGCTTAGCTCTTATAGACCTTTGTTTTACAGTATTAAAATGCTTGACATACTTCCGTGTTGACTTAAAGACGATTAAATAATATTGAGACTTGTTGCATCACTATTAGTATTAAAATGCCTTTATTGTTGCTAAAAGAAAAATGGTATAGGGCCTTTAAGTCTCTCTCAAGTCACCTTGAGCAGTTTCTTGTTTCTTCTATGCAATGTTAATTAAGACAAGAAAATTCTTCAATTTTCTTTGAATTCTTGAGACTGGCTAATACGCTGTATTTTTTTATTTTTTTTTATTTATTGTTTATTTGGTTGGGACAGTGCATGTTAATGAACACACATGAGAATCATGCACGTAAACACACCACTCCGGATTGTAGCCTTGGGCTAATTTCCATCCGTTGTCCCACATTTTTAAATGAAAAAGAAAAGCCAAGTCAATAGTACTAAAAAAGCAGAGGTCAGTGCGGTCTTGTAGCTCCACAGGCACATGCAGTAATAACCAGGCATGTGCCTGCATCCAAATTGCAGAGTTCAGATTGCCTCTTGACTTTCATGTTAGCCCTGCTCCACACACATGATCAAAAAAAAAGAAAAAGAAAAAAATCACTAGTTATGGCCTCTTTGTTGTTGCTAAGCGACTGTTGAGAAGCCATGCGGGGCCTTTTTCATATTCATAAACACCAGAGTTAAAAATACTCCTGGCTGGATGTACTTTTGGGAACAAGCATCGACACTTCCATCCCTTTCAAGTGGACAACATAAAAAAAAAAAAATGCCTGGTGTGAAAGCAGGCTCCTGATGGACAGGTAGTAACACATTGGGAGTGCTTGTATGCTGGCAAGCATTTCACACAGGAAAATGAGCAATGGGAACACCACAACGTATGGCCTATGTAAAGCGTGTGTATATTTTTCATTGCTGATCCCAGGTGTGTTCATGGATATAAATTAACAGCAAGTTTGAAAATCTATTATGTCTAAGTCTACTGGGGGCATCGGGCTACAAAAAAGCAGAAAGTCGAAGCAAATGATGAAATATAGCACTCAAAAAGCCAGCTGCAAGGTGGTAGTTACCTTCCCTAGCAGGCCCCATGTGTATTCACAAAGGTGTGGGCAGATGGGAGCCAACAGGAGGGTTTGTTTCTCGATAAACTGGAACACCAGGTCCCTGTGCATGCCCTCAATGGCCAGTTCACGGTACTTGTCTTTGGCAGCCTGGAAACAAATAATAAATTCAAAATGCATGTTACAATGCCCTCCATATACACCAAGGAGTAAAATTAAACATTCAGTTCAATTCAATCATTTTCACTGTCCCTTCTAATACAGGTAAAGCACATGCAGATAATCGAAATGTATTTTTTCTTCTATGCATTTTCCTGCAGCACAGGTGATGCAGCATAATAGAATATTACATGCCAGAAGCCCTTTCTTCACTCCAAAAGCACAATGAAATTGAAAGTAGGTCAGCCTGAGGTCGGCCGCCTTCACACCACACCTGGACTGCTGCAGAGTGAGAGGTATTGCGACTGAGACCGCTCCAAGACCAGCTGTTTGACCCGCTCTGAGTGCGGCTCTTTAGACCGGCCTTAAGTGGAGCGGCTGGATTCACACTGACCTTAAATCCCCTTTAGGTCGACCCAACTAGTGGCAGTGTGAAAACGACCTTAATCTAACAGTAATAAGTCGAGACAGATGGCTACAAGCAACATTTCACAAACATTTCCAAATCTTTATGGTGGTGTTTTGAAACAAGATGTATCCATTTGTCTAGATGCATCAGATTTTGTTATTGTAGAAATTATAAACTAAAAGTACAACAGCTTTTTTTTGACAAGGAATAGATGCAACTATTATTTTCAGTGTTTACATTCACCAAACCAACTCCGCTATAGTACCCTGATTGTTTGAATGCTTAATCCAATTCTTTGCACTAGAACAGTTTGCAAAATAGCCTTATCCCGTTCTCACTTGAGGTAACACCCAAGTTTACAAGGAGCAGTGACGAGCCCCGTTCCTTTGTGCTCGTACAGCATTTACCTGATATTCAAAGAAGCCACTCTTCAGCGCCTCCTTGTACATCATGCGCTCGTAGTGCTGCTCCGTTTTTAAGATGCCCGCATTCATTTCACTGCAGAGAACACAAAATCCATGCAATCAGAGGGGAAAAGGCAGCTTTGAATGGCATTTATGACTCCTGCAGGAAGTCAAAGTGGTACACGTCGACAGTTTGTTCGGTTTTGCAAGACCACTGAGGTGTAATAAGGCTGCGGGAAAGAGCACGATGTTATTTAAAAAGGTCTGAGTAGAACACATTACCAAATATGTGCAAAATATCAAGTGCCTTTGCATAGGTGAAGGCGATGTCAAGGACCAAGAAAAATATGCATATTCTTGAATTAATGTTGATTTGCTTATACCCATTCGGAGCAAAGTTTGTGCTTCTTAAATGCCTATAATACCCAGCTGTTCCTCACAGATGGATTCAAATAAAATAAATTGGGTCTTTTATGAAGACAGGTACCAAATAGCAAGTGCAAGCTAGAAAATACAGAGCATATAGCCATTTGTGGGCATGTTGCACCTAATTTTGAGAAAATGCTGGGTGACTAGGAGTATGGCGCCGATGCAATTTTGCATATGCACACGTTTGGTAAATGACCCCCCCTAGGTACATATAAATCTGTGAAGTTGCTTAAACTTACTTGTGTTTGGATGGTGGAGCTACAATTCATTAACCTTGCCTGCAAGCTGAATTCTCGCGGTATTTGTGATTTCACAAACACACGAGAATCCATCTTGCCCCGAGCCCGCTAAAGTGTTTGAGCCAGGACCACCAGTGGGACGGAGCGACGAAAGCAGCAGGTGCCGAGCAAAACAAACATTTGTTTCGAAAATAAGGTAGTGTGGGTTAAGGTGCCTTCAACCCGCAAACTCGTGCTACAAAGAAAACTCAAAAACCACTCGACGACATTATGATATAAAGCTCAGAGCCACTATCTAACAAACAACAATGAGCAAAACTCCGAACAGATTCGTTTGGAGCGGTCCCAGATTGATATTGTGGAGAACTCAACTATGAGTGCTACACAATGTCCATCTGGCTCTTGCCAGGTTAACAATTCATACAAATCAATCAAATCAATTTTAGATTTTTTGATTTTT